>VDFB02100221.1:0-147348 GCA_007258455.2 Sequoia sempervirens | reverse complement strand
ATTTCCTACCCATTTTTCCTTTCGACGCCCCGGACAAAACCCATGTCTTGAAATTTTCAAAATTTATCGAAAAACCATATTTTTGGGGGTTTTGATTTTTACACCAAAACTTCCGGAGGCCATAACTTTTGACTCGGGTGTCCGTTTGACCTGAAATTTGACGGGTGGTTGCATTATGAGATAACGAGTGGATTTCCAACTGGTTTCTTTGAAAGCTATTGGAACTCGTTTTGACCCATTTTCGGGGCCTCAAACTTTCATCTAGGCCCTCAAAATCCCAATTTAGTGTTTTTTTCCAGCATTTTGAAAAATTGTTTTCACTCATAACTCAAAATGCATATCTCGAATCTGGGATGTTAGTTGGCAATTCCTCCTATCTCACCAATGGGTATTTCTTGGAAAAAATTGGGACTCTCAAACATACGACCATGAAGTTTCCTAAACTGGCAAAATTTGACAATTTTTGAAAATTGCCAAATCGGGAAAAATCTAATTGTCAACAATTTACGCCCTTTAAACCCTGAAACTCGGTGTAGAATCCTGTCCAATCATATCCTTCAATCATTCTAGTCTTCAATCCAATCCTCATATGAGCTTTAATCTTATCCTCATCTAAGCTTTAATCTTATCCCAATCTGAGCTTAACCAAACCCCTCTGCAGTCAAGATCTTTGGATATCGAACAAAGTCTTCAGATCCCTCCCTCCATTTTCTTCAATTTTTTCCTATTCATCCATTCTAATCAATCCATTCACCCATTCCGTGTAACCATTCATCTATTTCGAACCTCCTAACTTCATCAAACCTCCTATCATCTCAAACATTCATCACACCTCCTATCATTTCAAACTCTCATTCAATAATCTTGATCAATCATTTCCTCATTCTGAGTAATCTTCCATCTTCTCCATCTCCTATCCTTTCTCATCATTCATCTATCTCTCATATCATCCTCCCAATTCATCTTTTGATGATTTGGATAACTATCCCATCCCTGAGCTTTGTCTAATCACTATCCTCCACTCCAATCCAACAAGTCTATCTTGTCCCATCGTGTCGGTCCAATAATTTTATCCTCTTCATTAGGGTTATCTCATCATCTTTCATCCATCACTTTTCTTTGGCCTTCTGTCGAACTACGTTACCCCTGCACTTTCACGTAGGCAAGGTCGATCATTTGATCCGCCCCTGGGGTTCCATCATCAATCTTTCTGCTTTGTCCATCTGATCTTTTATCATCTATCATCAATCTTCATATCTTGTTCCTATTTTTCTGTCCCGTCTTTCCCATCCATCGAAGTCTCTTATCTTGTCTCTTGTCTCGTGTGTCGTGTCATCAAGCTATGCCCTCATCTAGCTGGTTCTTAACAAACAAGATCCACTTGTATCATCATATCCAATCGGTTATGAATATCCTGTGTCGTATCAATCTTTTAATTTAGTATCCATCATCGGTCTCAACAGGATGCATCCTTCCTAACAGACCTCATCAATCCCATCCATCCCCTTGATTGATCCTATGGCAAAGGACATTTGAAATTAATTATGATCTTTTGATGCTTTTGGCTTTTGTTTATCATTTGAGCTCCCTATCATCACTTGTCATGGTCGCCTTGATCCATCATATCATGGTGTGCTTTGACTAGTCAACATAGGGGTGTATCTTGATCTTCTCTTTGTCTTCTCGGTTGTCCCATGTAGTACTCACCAAGATCCCTGAGGTCTTGTGTTACGCTGGGGCATCCTTGTGTGCTTGTGGTTATCCCAATACCTGGCCCGACCAAGGTCACCATGACTTTGGGGTGTTGGGATAGCCTTCTTGTTTGTTATGTTTTTTTTATGCATTAGACACTAATCTGCCTTGGTTCTTCATACCTTGGTGTCTTGTGTCTTATGCTATAGGAAAAATCAGTGCTTCGATGATGGCAAATTGCATCTCATCTTTTCACTGCATTTGGATTTCATTTCATCCTCGCTCTATCGGAATCCTCTCCATTCACATCCTTCATCACATTCCCTCCCAATCTTCCATCATTACATCATCTTCTTTCAACTCCCCCTTGTATCATTCATCCATTTCTCGAGAGCCCACCTCGTACTTTCTCAACCTCAAGATGTCCTCAGGGGCATCCTCAATCCCCAACTTTCATCTTCACCCCCATCATCTTCCTTCCTAGTCACTTCTTTGAATGACTAGGGAATATTTCCCAATCTAACCATCTTCTTCTAAGTTCTATGTTTTAATATTTTTTGAAATGATGCTACTTCATAACACCATCTCAAAGAGGGGCAAATAGATGTCTAAAATTTGACACTTAATTTATCCAAATTATCCCTTCTTTCATCTTATTGCACATCGCTTATTATTTAACTAATATCTTTAATTAAATCCCTAAGGTATTTAATCAATAATACCTTATCTTTAATTCCTTCATCAATTGAATTAAATAAATATTCCATTTATTTAATTCCCTTCATGTCACATCCTCCATCATTTTCATCTAATTCTAATCCATCTTCTAATCTCATCATTAGAGATGTGCACATGCTTAATCCTTGATTAGGATGTGTCATATCCTCCAACTTTTGCAAGTTGACCCCTAATCTCTTTTAGCCACCTAACCCTCCTCTAATCCTTCATTAACTAGCCTAATCAACCTTTCAAGGAATTTTTAATTCCTTTTATCCTTCCAAGGAATATTAAATTATTTTTTCTCTTCCCCATGTCCTTATGACATGTGTCCTTAGTCAACCCTACTAAATGCTTTCTCCTTTTGGACAAGGCATCTCCCTTCCCCATGTGAATTTTTAATTCACCTTTTAATCCCCCAATGCATTTAAGGAATTTTAAATTCCTTCTCTCATCCCCATAAGGATATTTGAGGAATTTTTAATTCCCCACTTGTCCTCACTCACATGGGACAAGGACCTCCTCTTTTAGAGGGCGGAGATCTTGTCCAATCCCCAAGGTACTTTGTACCCTCCATGTCATGTACCTCTTTACACTTCATGTCCACCTCATCTTCTAGCCTCTCCCCTGCTTCTCACATGTCAAGATGTGAGGGCTTGTGAGTTCTCAACTCACCTGAGCCCTACATCTTGATATTTGGTGGATCAATCTTGGCCATCCATCTCCTCTAGGAATTCTCAAAACTCCTGTAAATACCCCCTCTTTTCTCTCATTTTGAGGAGATCATTTTGTTAGCCAAACTCTTGCAATTTTGTTTCTCAACTTATACTTAGCCACTTTCTTGTTTTCATCCACTTGCACTCATCCTCACAACATCACTTAGCTTGCATCTACTTTCCATCCAAGGAGCATACACATCAAAGATCAAGGGCCAACCAAAGGATCACTCCAACCCATGTATAGAGTTCCATTTTGTTGCTTTTTGTCTCTGCATTGTTTCCAACTTGTGGGCCAATCTTGAGGTGTAGGTTGTTTTAGTGTTTATTTGCACTCTTTACTTTTGCATTTGCTTTCTAACACTCACATTCGAATTAATATAGTGACAAATAGTCCACATTGAGTACCATGGTAGTGACTTAGGTATGTGCCCAACACAACTAAAATAATGCGGTTTTAGAGATCCAAGCCACTATTCTTCATAACCCAAAAAGACAAAAAATTCTTGTGGTGTGATGCTATTGTTACATATTTTGTAACTATATTGTATCACTTTCTAGTAATAGTTTTCTATTAAGAATTGATTATATACCTTTTCAAAATAAAAATATATGGCTGGTCCCCTGATGCGTACTGGAAATCGACATTGCTTGTTGTACTAGCTGCACGGGTTCAACCTCAGTCCAGGGAAAAAAAAAGAAGATAAAGGTGGTACTCTCTAGTACCCCATTCTTTTATTCTCTGCTCTTGGCATGGAGTTGAGAATTTTCGATTCCAGTCTAAGCCTTGAAAACATATGGTGGGGATTCCCATCCCCTTAATCTTCTTCCATTTTTCTAATTTGCATCATTTCGACTAGTGGCTGCACTTCTCAAATAAGAGGTCCTCCAACAATCACATAGCCCTCATTCTAATACCCAATTCAACAAATGATTAGGAACTTAGAGCGATCAGCGTTACAAAGAAGATGGCCTGTATTAACTAATGCTTGGGCTCAATTTGCTGCTAATAAATTTGGATCAATGGGTAAAAGGGACCTTAGCTTCGAAAGCTAACTATGAGGAGCTTCTTTTATCAAATACTAGAAAGGGTATGAATGGTTGTCCTTATTTGTCTAAGTGTAACAGAAATTAAATGAGAGATGAACTTTTTATTCAACTTTACAAACTATTGGAGTAAAAGGTTTTAAGCTATTTGGAGCATCATCTTGAGCTCAATTGCACCCACTATATCTAGTGCATTCCATTCTCTACCAAGGCTTTCGTGTGGGGAAATGTCCAGTCCACTTAGGAGTGTCAAATTCTAAGGCAAGTATCCTTCATATAGATAGGGGAGAGGACCTAGTAGTTGAGCATGTTTCAATAGTTGTGATAGTAGTTGTTTATATAATGCCCAATAGTTGTGACATGACTATCGTAGCTTAAACAAAATGTATTCTTTTGATCTAAAAAGCAACCAATCATGTGATGCCACATCAAGGCTCAACTACCCATGATGTGAATGCACAAGTATTGGTAGCTTAATTGCACCCACTATATCTAGTGCATTCTCTACCAAGGCTTGTGTGTGGGGAGATTCCTAATCCACTTAGGAGTGTCTTCTTCTAAGGCAAGTATCCTTCCTATAGATAGACAAAGACCATTAAGCATTTGTTAGGTGTATTTTTGGTATTATTTTATTTATAGTCTACCAATAATGATGTGAAATCAATGTGAATTAGTCATGATATGAAATAAACCCTCTTCCTTTCAGTCAATTATTGATTTGAGGAGAGTGCAATCCACTCTACCTTGCATGATGTCATTAGAACATGTTAAAGCAACTCCAAAATGTGCATATTGATCTTTGTGTAAGTCACAATTAAATAAAAATGCTTTAGTACATGTATTGAAGTGGCATCTACCATCAACCATAATTCATTTATTTGTTGATATGATATTATCATGCTTAATGTCGATTAGCACATATTATCCATTGTTAAGTATTTCATTATTAGAAAACCTCATGAATAAAAAAGAAGATGCATTTGATTGATCATGAATAACCCCAAAAAAATCCTCATAAGATTGTGGTGGTGTGTCCAATACATAGTTAAATTTGTTTCTTCATCTTCTATAAAAGGTTTTCACATGATTAGATTGATCGTGTTCTAGAAAAGAATTAGTGTATATTTGAAGATTTTGGTTGGAAGGATCAACAAATTTCTTGTCCCCATCACTTATTACTTCTACAATAATTAATTTATTATCAATCAAATCTTGTATCTTATGCTTTAAACCCAAGCATATTTGTGTATCATGTTGTAAGATAATGACTTATGAATTACTTCATTAGTCAAGTCCTTTTGATTAGTGTAAAGAAGACTGTTGAGCCAATTCATAACTTCAAAGATCTAGGTGTATACTCTTTAAAGTTATATTTATACTCAATGTGGAGGATAAGAGTGATTATAATATAAACCATCATATATTCATTATATAGCTTTATGGTATATACAATCATTAGTATCCTACTATCTCTTCAATCTATCATATATCCTTTATCTCATTCATATGCATTCCATTTATTATTTCATATCCTTTTTTATCTCTCTTATTTTTGGTTCTTTCTTTCTAATTTATTATATTCTCTCTTGTTATCTATTCTATCTCATGCATGCAACACATACATATATATTAATATATATAAGAACGTGCCCCTCTTCCTTGTTATGTCTCTTTGTCATTTCCACGAGTTGGTTGTATGTGCTGGATTTTTCTTGTGATGACTTTATCCTCCTGAAACTTTCTTGGGGTGTGTTCCTTTTTGCTAACAACCATTGGTGTCCTTGCAAGTTTCACCATTGGCTTGGTCCATTAGGTTACCCTTTCAAGTTTTCAACTTAATGACAATAGTGTAGATCTATCCTACCAACATCATCCCCTAACTAAATCCATGTCTTATCCTCAAGAAATGTTGGCTCTATATGCCAACCTCCAAAATGATGAATTACATCAAGATTCTTCTAAAAATGTATTATAGTTAAAAAAATTACAAAATCACTCCTCATGGTATAATATTCCTAGAGATGCCCCAATTGAGTGTATGTGTTATCCCATTGGAGAATAGCTTATTTTAGCAAATGGATATGTCTATTTATTTTAATTAATTTGAAGTCACTAATAGTGATAGATTTTGGGATCTCAATTGAGCCCACCATCTATTTTGCATCCACAAGAAGCTTGTTAACTGTGCAAATCACAAACACACCATTTTCATTAATTATTTTATTTGGGCCCTCACATATTCTCTTTGATCATGTACTTTTTAGTGTTAAATGTGTATTTTTTCTATTTGTATCTTGAGGCTACCATCTAGGTCCATTACATCATAGGATACATGGAGGTATGCATGATCTATTTTATTATTTTTTCTAGTCAAAGTTTTAATATTTATTTAGATGCTATCCAACCTAAAAAAATGGATACAATGTTTTGAAATCATTGTACATTCCATACATGTTATTGACCTCCATGTCTAGTTTGGTATGTGTGGGGGAACACTTCTTCTTCTCTCTTCTAGTTTTTTTCTTTCCTATTTTGATGGTAGTTCTCATTTAATATTTCTATCTTATTTATCATTTGTAATGTCCTATTTTAAATTATTTTATGTTTGTGGAAAAAAGGACCATTTCCTAATTCTAGTATCTCCCTTAGTTTGAAATTCAAATTTCTAAGGTCCTAAAAGTCTCTAAGGGTAGAGGTATGTTCAGTTTTCTAAGTGTGTGCAACATTTCAAAGTTTTAGAGTTTCCTATAAATTAATATGCATTTTATCTTAACTTTTCCTTTTCCTTGTTTACTATTAAAATTCCTTTTCCTTTTTTACTATTAGAATATCAAACTTCCCCATCCAAGCATACCTTTCACTCCATCCTTGCTTCTATTCTCATCTTTGTCATAATTTTGAATTTCTCCATCTCATCATTGTTGGAAATAGGATGCCATTTAATTGCAATCCTAAACATTAGTTCATGTATATCCTAAGTCCTTGGAAAGTGTTCCCAAACACTAGGATTAGAAAGAGATTAAATTTTGAATGAAATAATCATTTTAATTCACATTTATAATTAATTTATAATGAAATGTTCTATAAACTCTCAGAGCAAAATTGTGCAAGCAAAAATCAGCATAATAATTATTGAATGAAATTGTTTTACAAATATTACAAAAGCCTTCAAAAAGGAAATGATGCAATAAAGAAAGAAAAACACAACCCTAATCTTATCTTGAGCAAAAAGACAACTCAACAAGATAAGGATAATAATTAAATAATAATTATCCTAGGAAATAAAATATCCTAAGTAAACTTATGCTAAAGTGTAATTAAATAATTAATTACACCAAAACCCCCCCATAAGTGCAAATTAGGGAGAAGCAAATTATTATGCAAAGATGAGTCCCGACAACAAGGCCTAATCAGGTACTCATGTACAAAAGCAATGTAAACTAAATCAAGCGGGGTAAAGGAGAAAACCTCATGGGAACAAAACTCCTCCCCAAAATAGAATGCAGTAAACTAACTAAGTGATGAAAGATGGAGGACTCCATAAGACCCCCCAAGGACACCTGATAGAACAAGGGTTGAGTTGAGAAAACACAATCTCAATGCTTGAGTCCTTGTCTTGAGAACTCCTAAGGTGTTATTTCTTTCACCCTACAACCTATAGGTCCTTTGCCCTTGAGGCACCCCTGGTTCACTTTAACAACCCTGTTATCATTGCAAATTTGTTGCTACAAAAACGTTCTTGGTACTCTTTCTTCACATGCACCATCTAGCCCTTATTCTTCTAAAGACTAGTCCAGCTTCCATTCTGCCCAACCTTGTTGCAGGGGTGTGAATTAGTTTAATTGGATTAAAAAATCACTATCAAGAGTCTAGGAAGGGTTCTTGTCCTAGCACAACCCGTCTTTCCTCTATTGCTACCTCAAAACCCTAGGGTTTTAGGAGGGCTTGTAGCCATGAGCCTATTTGGTCTCTTCTTAAGTTATCTCACCCTTCAGTTTGATGGACACCAGAAACTCAAAGAAGGTTCCCTGACTCAAATTTGGAGTTCTTCAAAATTCTTGTGACTACTGACCCTCTCAGGCCGTGCATAGGTCTAAAGCTGATTTCAAGGAATGGTAGGGCTTTCAAGCCTTTTCTTGAACATTCAAAGAACTGTACTCATCCTCCAGCCACCAGAAGAAATGTTGATGACTTGAGCCTCTTGTCAGACCTTTGAAAATTCCCTGCAATCTTTATTCACCTCACATTGAAGAGATCTCACCACCCCTACATTGGGACTATGCAAAAGCTTTGTCTTATCCTAACCGGGCATTGATTGCTCACCTAGAAATTAGACTCTTTGCATGCCTTTTAAATTCCTATAGATTCCTACTCCTATTCTATGTACAGCAGTGGAGTCTAGCTCCATTTTCAATGAACATGTGCTAAGTACAATGGAAATGCAGCTAAAACTCCATTATTCTTATCTTTTATCAGTCAAAACTAAAATCTAAAGAAAGACACAGCAAATACAAATTCTACAATGAATATACGACAATTCCTACGCTAATACAATGCTTTTAAAACAAACTCAATACATGCTAAATGTTTAAAGACTAATAATCAATACATTATCTTGCAAAATGCAATAAGAAAAGAGGGGAAACTGGAAAATGCACGCTGAAAACTAATTTTTTCCTTATTCTCAAGAAAATTGCCACTGTCCAAAAACATTCAACAACCTCCAAATGGTCGAGAGATTTCTTTTCCATCACAAGGAAACCGTTAGGTTTTCTGTTTCGGGCTCAAAAGCAAAGAAAAGATGTGTGTTTGAAAACACACTGTGTTTTTCAATTTTCACCAAAACCTTAGGAATCAAGCACACAGAGATTCCCAACTTATTCAAATTTAAACCTAAGCTCCAAAAAGGTCCCCTTACACATTATCAATGGTGTTTGATACCTTACATAACAAAAAAAAAAGATTAAAAAAACAAAACATCAAAAATATGCTTGTATTTTGGTTGGTGCTCCTGCACCATTCTCCCCCTCTCAACACAAAGATCAAGGAACTCGAGGTGCCAGTAGTGATAGATCAATTATGTGCTTCTTGAAATCTTCTTCTTCAACCCAAGTAGCCTCAGATTCAGGTTTTCCTTTCCACTTGACAAGGTGTTCCATGTAGTTCTTGTGCCTCGTAGACTTTTTCACCCTGGACTCTAAGATCTGCTCTGCCTCAAGCTGCTCTCGATTGGGTAGGGGTACAGTACTGATGTCCTTGAATACCTCATGACTGTTCTGAACCTCATCACTGACTGTGCCCTTATATCTGATCAAATCAGCAACGTTGAACACCAGAGATATGCCAAAATCTAATGGTAACTCCACCTTGTAAGCATTCTTGCCATACTTGGCCAACACCTTACATGGTCCTACTCACTTCATTTGCAACTTGGTGGAAATCCCCTTCTGCAATCTGGATTTTTTGAGGTGAACCATCACATAATCACCCACTTGAAACTGCACATCTCTTCTTGTCTCATCAACTTTATCTTTCAACTTTTGTGTTGCTGCTGTAATTGTCTTCTTAACCTGCTCATGAATCTCCTTCATGGTCTGACTGAAATCTTATACATGTCCACTCCTATTCTCCATTGTTTGAAGGTCTCTGAGCTCACAAATTCCTCTTGGATGCATCCCATACACAACTTCAAATGGACTTTTCCCTATAGTCCTGTTCACACTATCATTATATGCATATTCAACTTGGGAAATCACCATATCCCAGGTATAACCATATTCCTTTGTCAAGCACCTCAATAGGTTACCTAACACTCTATTAACCACCTTGGTTTGACCATCGGTCTAAGGATGGTATGTCGATCCAAATGACAAATTTGTTCCCAATCTGCTCCATAGTGTTTTCCAGAAATGGCTCATGAACTTCACATCCCTGTCTGAGACAATACTCAATGGCAATCCATGGATTCTTACAACTTCCCTGAAAAATAGATGGGCAATATAACTTGCATCATGTGTAGTCTTGCAAGGAATAAAGTGACTCATCTTACTAAATCTGTCCACAACTACAAAAACATTGTCAAAACCAGTTTTAGTCTTGGGAAGACCCACCACAAAATCCATGCTCACACACTCCCATGGTCTATTAGGAATAGGCAAGGGCTGATATAGCCCAGCATTGTTAGCTCCCCCTTTGGATTTCATGCAAACAACACACTGCTCTACATACTTCCTAACATCTCTTGCCAACCTAGGCCAGTAATAAAATCTTTGTACCAGCTCTAAAGTTTTATTGATTCCAAAGTGTCCACTAAGACTTCCATTGTGTTTCTCTTGGATCAGATTTTCCCTCATTGATCCTCTTGGGACACATAACAGATTTCCCTTGAATAACAATCCATTTTGTAGAGTATACTCAACATATTGACTATGAAAATGATTTGCAAAGTCTGAACACACCTTGTAGGCTTTTGAGAAATCTTCATCCTCACCATAGAGTTCTTTAAAACTTTCCAATCCAATGCTTTTCAGCTGTATCTCTTGGACTGTCAACATCCTCCTGCTTAATGCATCTACCACTTTTTTTTGCTCTCCCTTCTTGTGCTTAATGGTAAATGTGAAAGCTTGAATGTACTACATCCATTTCAAGTGTCTATTGCTTAACTTCTCCTAAGTGTTGATGTAACTGAGTGCCTGGTTATTTGCGAAAACCACAAACTCTTTGGGCAACAAATAATGCCTCCATTTCCTAAGGGACTGCACTAAAGCATAAAGTTCCATATCATAGGTGGAGTATTTTTGTTTGGCTTCATTTATTTTTTCACTGAAGAAGGCTACAAGCCTACCCTCTTGACTAAGGACTCCTCCTACTGCTACTCCACTTGCATCACACTCAACTGTAAACAAATTATCAAAACTAGGCAATAACAGGATAGGTTGTGTTGCCACTTCTTTTTTCAACTTTTCAAACCCTTTCTTAGCCTCTAGTGTCCACTTAAACTTTGTTTTCTGACCACCCTTGATTGTATCTAACACTGGTGCACATATACCACTAAAATTCCTTATAAACTTCCTATAGAACTGAGCCAAACCATGAAAACTTCTTACCTCAGTTGTTGTGGTTGGTGTAGGCCAGTTTAGGATGGCTTCCACCTTACTTAGATCCATCTTCAGCGTTCCTTTGGATACCACAAAGCCTAGATACACAAAATCTTGTTTGAAGAACTCACATTTCTCAAGGTTGATTGCCAACTGTTCTTCTTGCAACCTTTTGAGTACCATCTCTACATGCTTCAAATGTTCTTCTGCTATCTTACTGAAAATCAGTATGTCATCCAAGTAAACTACCACAAAAATTCCTATGAAATCCTTAAGCACCTCATTCATTAGTCTCATGAACATTCTAGGGGAATTTGAGAGGCCAAATGGCATCACTTTCCACTCATATAAGCCATCATTTGTCTTAAAAGTTGTCTTCCATTCATCACCCTCCTTAATTCTGATTTGGTGATACCCGCTCTTAAGATCTATCTTGGTGTAGAATTTTGCACCTCCAAGGTAATCCATTAAATCTTCAATTCTAGGTATTGGGAATCTATACCTAATGGTGATCCTATTAATTTCTCTAGAATCAGTACAAAGTCTCCATTTACCTCCTTTTTTAGTTGCCAAAACAACTGGGACTGCACATGGGCTGATGCTCTTTTGAATTAGACATTGATTCAGCAATTCTTCCACTTGTCTTGCCACCTCTTGGTTCTACTCAAGGGTAAGCTTGTATGCTGCCTTGTTAGGAAATGAGGCTCTAGGTATAAAGTCAATTTGATGACTTATTGCTCTCTTGGGTGGTAGAGTTGATGGTGTTCCATCACTCACTATGCTCTTGTATTTGTCAAGCAAGTTTTGGACTGATGCTAGTAACATTGTCCTTTCAGCCTTTTCCTCTTCTTTGGGATGCATCATGATCACATATCCTTCATTCCCTTGGTGTAGATCCCTGATGAACTCCTTGCCACTGCTCAACATAATGTTTGGAACCTTGGACTGCCCTTCATCATCCTCAATCAATGACTGCAGCTTGAAGGTTTTTCCATCCTTCTTGAATTCTATGGTATTCTCCTTTCCATGATATACAACACCTCTATCATATTTCCATGGCCTACCAAGAAGAAGATGGCATGCATCCATGGGAAGTACATCACAAATCAGCTTGTCCTTGTAGCCTCCAATCGAGAATTCCACTATAACTTGCTCATTCACTAATACACTATGCCCTTTATTCAGCCAAGTGACCTTGTAAGGATTGGTATGAGGTACCTTCTACAATTTTAACTTAGTTACTACCTCCTCAGAAATGATATTGTCCATAGAACTAGAATCTACAATAACCTTGCATACCTTTCCCAATATTTTGCACCTTGCTTGAAACAAAGCTCTCCTTTGCTTGGGTTCTTCCTTAACGGGTTGCCTGATCAAAACCCTATTGAACATCAGATTTTCACCTACTTCTGATTCTATATGACTAATCTCAGGTGACTTGACACTCATGGTATCCTCTTGTGCATAAGCTACTATTTTCTCATTACTAGATGAAGCTTTCTCCGGGCATCTATAAGCTGGATGACCTAGCTAATTACAGTGATAGCACTTCATGGTGGCAAAGTAGGAGTTACTTCTGCCTGCTCCTCTACCTCTGTTTGAACCTCCTTGAGGTCCTTTTCCTCTATTAAATCCTCCTCTTGATGAGGTTTTACCTCCATGCTCAGTAAGCTTGGATTCACCTTGGCTTCTTTGGTCACCACCTCTTCCTTGGTAACCTCCACATGGTCCTCTTTGATCTCTGCCTCTTCCTCTGCCCTTAGAGGACTAATCATGCTTCCTTTTATTCCTTTCTTCAATCTTAATAGCTAGCTAATAACATTGGTGGACTGTCTTGGGGCTGAGCAAAGCCATCTCTTCTTGTATATTCCACTTCAAACCATTGAGGTACGTAGCCACTTTTAGGCTCTCATCTTTTGCCACATTTGATCTCAAACAAATCTTCTGGAACTCTTCAGTGTAGGTGTTTACATCTTGATCTTTTTGTCTTAAACTCTGCCTTTTCTTGTGGAGTTGAATTTCATAGTCATCTGGCATATAGGCTTCTTTCACTTTAGCAACCATTCCTTTCCAGGTTGATATAGGCTGCTTACCTACTTTCTCCCTTTCAGTCTGGACAAATTTCCACCATGTTAAAGCTAATCCTCTCAACCTTGATTTTTGAACCTTCACCTTTTGTGCTTCTATAACTCCATCACATTCGAAGTGATTCTCCATTCCATCTACCAATCCAAGACCAAATTAAGATCCATCTTTCCATGGAATAGTGGTACACCCTCAAGTCCTTTTCCACTCAGGGCTTTTAATGCCTTCAAGAAAGGTTCCTCCTTGAGAACAGGGTCAGGTTCAGGGACTTTGTCTTCCTCTGCAACCTCTTCTTCTTTTGGCACTTTTCCTTCCAATTTCACCTTGTTAAGTGCTTCTTCAAGATGCTCTATTCTTTCCTTTAGAGATTTGTTATCCTCTTCTTGCTCTTCAACCATCTTGGCTAATTGTGCATTTGTCACCATCTTGGGTGGTTCACTTGATTCAACTTCCTCTGACATATAAGCTGCTTTCCCAAATCTTTCACTACTCTGATACCAATCTAATAGAACGAGGGTTGAGTTGAGAAAACACAATCTCAATGCTTGAGTCCTTGTCTTGAGAACTCCTAAGGTGTTATTTCTTTCACCCTACAACCTATAGGTCCTCTGCCTTTGAGGCACCCCTGGTTCACTTTAACAACCCTGCTATCATTGCAAATTTGCTGCTACAAAAACGTTCTTGGTACTCTTTCTTCACATGCACCATCTAGCCCTTATTCCTCTAAAGACTAGTTCAGCTTCCATTCTGCCCAACCTTGTTGCAGGGGTGTGAATTATTTTAATTGGCTTAAAAAATCACTGTCAAGAGTCTAGGAAGGGTTCTTGTCCTAGCACAACCCCTCTTTCCTCTATCGCTGCCTCAAAACCCTAGGGTTTTAGGATGGCTTGTAGCCATGAGCCTATTTGGTCTCTTCTTAAGTTATCTCACCCTTCAACTCGGTGGACACCAAAAACTCAAAGAAGGTTCCCTAACTCAAATTTGGAGTTCTTCAAAATTCTTGTGACTACTGACCCTCTCAGGCCGTGCATAGGTCTAAAGTTGATTTCAAGGAATGGTAGGGCTTTCAAGCCTTTTCTTGAACATTCAAAGAACTGTCCTCATCCTCCAGCCACCAAAAGAAATGTTGATGACTTGAGCCTCCTGTCAAACCTTTGAAAAGTCCCTGTAATCTTTATTCACCTTGCATTGAAGAGATCTCACCACCCCTGCATTGGGACTGTGCAAAATCTTTGTCTTATCCTAACCGGGCATTGATTGCTCACCTAGGAATTAGACTCTTTGCATGCCTTTTAAATTCCTGTAGATTCCTACTCCTATTCTATGTACAGTAGTGGAGTCTAGCTCCATTTCCAATGAACCTGTGCTGAGTACAATGGCAATGCAGCTAAAACTCCATTATTCTTATCTTTTATCAGTCAAAACTAAAATCTAAAGAAAGATACAGCAAATACAAGCTCTGCAACGAATATAAGACAGTTCCTACACTAATACAATGCTTTTAAAGCAACCTCAATACATGTTGAACGTTTAAAGACTAATAATCAATACATTATCTTGCATAACGCAATAAGAAAATAGGGGAAACTGGAAAATGCACGCTGAAAACTAATTTTTTCCTTATTCTCAAGAAAACTACCACCGTCCAAAAACATTCAACAACCTCCAAATGGTCGAGAGCTTTCTTTTCCATCACAAGGAAACCGTTAGGTTTTCTGTTTCGCGCTCAAAAGTAAAGAAAAGATGTGTGTTTGAAAATATGTGTGTTTGAAAACACACTGTGTTTTGCAATTTTCACCAAAACCTTAGGAATCAAGCACACAGAGATTCCCAACTTATTCAAATTTAAACATAAGCTCCAAAAAGGTCCCCTTACACATTATCAATGGTGTTTGAGACCTTACATAACAAAACAAAAAGATTAAAAAAATAAAACATCAAAAATATGCTTGTATTTTAGTTGGTGCTCCTGCACCAACACCATCCATCACAAAGATACATGAAAGAACCCCCCCATAAGAGAGGAATAAAGAGATCATAGATCCCCCACATAATGAAGTAACTCCAAAAGAACTAAAGAAACTACATCTCCTGAAAGAAGTGAGAGGGAAGAGGCCAAATGAAAGAAATCTCTGAAGGTGAAGTAGGTGCAGCCCAATATGTCTCCACAGAAGCAGGTGTGACCTCAACCAATGAAGAAGTCAAAGTAGGTGGAGAGTCAAGAGTAGCCTCCGGAGATGGATGATCAACAGGATCCTGTTGCACTGAAATAGAAGAAGCCACATCGGTAGCCACAAAAATAGCAACAAGAGGGGGAGGAGATGGAATAGAAGGCTCCAGAATAGGATCCGAAGTGACAATACCAATGTTCAAGAAGCCAAATCTCTCCTATGAATGATGATGCACATTAGAAGTTTGAGGAACAGCTGTAGAAACAGAAGAACCACCAGTAGCAAAATTAGTGAAGGAATACAACCAAATGAGTGATCCACTATCCCAGTAGCAATAACTGCTCTACTCTCCAAGTCTCTGATGATAACCGAATCAGGTATGAACTCCACAGATCTCCCAATGCCTCCATGTGTAATCTAATAAATGGAAAGAAGGTTGTTTTCAAGTGAGGGACACACAAGACATCTTGAAAGGAGTGGTCCCCAAAACTAATAGACCCCTTCCCTGTAACACTCATGTAAGTGTTGTTTCCCATCAAAATGGGAGACATAGTACAAGGATCAAAGGAAGTGAACAAAGACTGCAAAGATGCCATATGATGAGATGCTCCTGAATCTAGAATCCATCTCCCTGATCCAATACCTGAAGGAGCACAAAGAGCATGTCCCTTCATATTTGATGAAGTATGTAAACTAGTTGTGCTTGTGTTATGCTACTTTGAAGAAGAAGAATGAGGAGAAGAAGAAGATGCATACATCCTAGAAGGAAAATCAATCTGATGCTTTTGAAGAAGATGTTTCAGCTCATTAATGTCCTTGTAACAATTATGTTTTGCATGGCATTCCCTCTTGCAATATGCACATGTAGTCTTCTCCTTCCTAGATGATTTCCCCTTAGAAGAGGAGGATGAATCTAAGGACTCCTTTTGTTGCTCATTAGGTTTGGGATCCTTTTGTTTTTGTTTCTTTCCTTTTCCTATACAATCCTTCTGATCTCTGGGCTCCTATGATGCAATAAGTGTCTATGATGAGGAAGAAGTTTTCACCATGCCCATGCTAGCTAACTTAGCTTGCTCTCGAGTGAGAGATGAAGCAAAGTCATCAAGAGATGGCATAGTGAATCTTGTACCAAGTGCATCCATAGTGGCATAAAAATTAGATACAAAAATTGAATAATCTGGTTCAAGCTTAGAAAGAATGGACAATATCAATTGAGAGTCTTCTTTCTGAACACCACACTGTGACAATTGCAATCTAAGAGACTTGAGTTTGGTGAAAAACTCTTGGATGCTATCAAAATCCCTAGGATTTAAGCCAGTAAGCTCATTCTCTAACTGAAACCCTCTCATAGTATCTTGCTTCTCAAACAAAAACTCTAAAGTAGTCCAGATCTCATTGGGTGTAGTGCAAGACTCAATGTGAAAAAGAAGGTCAGATGAAAGAGATAGACATAGTGTACCATAAGCTTCATCACATCTATTAAACCATTTTCTCTTTTCAGTAGCACCTGCAGGTTCAATTTTTGTACCCATGGTTACCCTATATAGCCCTTTGTGTTTCAAATGAATCTCCATTTGTTTTTTCCAACCAAAATAGTTGAATGGAGTAAGGGGTGCAATATTATATAAATCAATGATAGAAAAATAGAAGTATATACTCTCAAATTTTAAAAAATGCTTGTTGATCTCAAAAAAATAACCTGATTGCACGCTTTCCAAGAAACTACCCATAAAACAAAGGCTGAGTTCTAATAATAAAAAATTAGATACCTAGAAAAATTCTACAAAAATCAAGTTTGATATCTGTGTAGGGCACTCAACCAGCTTTCTAATGCCTATTTTTTTCAAAAAACAGAGTTCGGACGCAAAAGTTATGCCCCTCGGATTGCAAAAACCATGATATGACTTTGAATGCAAAAAAAGGCATCAAAAAAAAAAAATCCACAAACCACACCTACATCATCAGATCGGCGTTGGAACTAGCTTTCCAACGATATCTCGTTTTCGAAAAATGGAGACCATATGCTCAAGATATGACCATTTTACTAAATATGCTCATTTAGGCTTTAAACCAAACATTTTATTAATTTAAAGATTAAAAAATTAATAAAATATTCCACTGTACCTTCATGGCACAAAAATCGAGGTAGCACAAAAAAAATTTTAAAGGGCACAAAAATTGACACAAAATGGCACAAAAATTGAGGCAACTCAAAATTGATACATACACCAAAAAATATGGCACGAAAATCAATGTGTCCATACGAATCCATACAATCGTACGGATTTTTCTAGCAACTGTGTTGTGATTCCCCAAAAACACTAAAAAACAATTTTTAGCAAACCCTATCATATTTTATATGAAAATAGGGGTTTTTGGGCCTTCTGAGCACATCCATGAGGTTTGTTTTGCACCATCATGCAATTTTTGCGAGATAATGGTCAAAAATTTCAAAAAATGATGGAAAACCCCTCTGATCTAGCAAGAAAAACTAGAATAAAACCCTTGCACAGAAAAAGACACTAAGAGAATATCTTCAGATCACGAACAAGCAGCAACAAGTTTGGAGCTCTAAAACCATGTAGAAGTTGAAAAACCAACTTCACAGTCCCCAAGAATCACCTACAAGCAATAACCTATCACATGCAACACATATTCAGAACAATAATAAGAGATGTTCTCTAAACTCTCACAACAAAATTCTGCAAGCAAAAATCAGCATAATGATTATTGAATGAAATTGTTTTATAAATATTACAAAAGCCTTCAAAAAGGAAATGATGCAATAGAGCAAGAAAAACATAACCCTAATCTTATCTTGAGCAAAAAGACAGCTCAACAAGATAAGGATAATAATTAAATAATAATTATCCTAGGAAATAAAATATCCTAAGTAAACTTATGTTAAAGTGTAATTAAATAATTAATTACACCAACACAATTCAGTTCAGTTCAGTTTAGTTTAGTTTATTTTAGTCTAGTTTAGTTTAGTTCAGTATCAGTTCATTTCAGTTCAGTTCATTTTAGTTCAGTTCAATTCAATTCAATTCAATTCAATTATGGTTCAATATCTTCAGTTAGTTTCAGTTAGCTTGGAATGCATGACTAATGACTTGAGTTGCATGACAAATAACAGGTGACTACTTTTAGTTAACAGGGGATGATCATTCTTGCATGAATGGTGGAGAGATATGTTTCAGTTAACAAAGATTGACTTGGACCCACCTTTGGCACCCAAGTTGGCTTCTTGGAGTTAACACTTTTGCATGATAAGATATTTTAGAAGGTTGAGTTAAGTGGGCCCATTCTTAGGCACCAACTTTGAGGATAAGCTTATAAGATATCTTCCGAATAAAGGTTGAGTTATGACTTTAGTTTGGGATGCCCAAATGGATGAAGGAGTTGATTTGACATTGTTCTTCATGGTAGAACTCTACTTGCATGAGATAGGTGTAGCTTTTGTGAGATAGGGATTGAGCTTTGTTGTAACTCTTCAGATTTTACAAGGTTGATTATTTCCTATTTATCTCAAGCAAGTTGAAGAGAGTTTGTATAAGTTTTTATTGCAGGTTGTGAAGGAGATTTGTTGAAGGAAAAAGAAGCATCTCAAGCAAGGATTAGAATTATTGTAATCTTATTCTAAGATTAAATAATACATTGATTCTTGGTGGAGTTTTTTCCTGAAAGGGTTTCTCCATGGTATATGTTGTGTATCTTCTAATATCTTATCTAATTCTTCTACAACCTTCTGTCTTCATTCTACAAATGGTAAAATGAATTAATCAAATTAATTACCCACAAAGAATACATATTTAGATCAACAATCATAAAGTTTTACAAAGTATTAAGCTACATAAACACCTCAATTTTCAACAATCATCCCTTTTCCTCAAACCTTACTCTTTTCCTTACCTTTGCCAAAGTATTATGCTTCTCCTTATCAACATGCCTTTTCCCCAAACCCCAACTTCCCGATCCTTACATTAATTTACTTATTAGAGCTAAAGTTTTGGCATCCCCCTTACCTGAGTACCTTATCCATGCTACCCCTAACACTTCACACTACATTATATCATAGGGATTTCATGTTCAAATGTGTTCTTATTTGGTGCCTAGTATTTCATACTTCCAATCCTTGATCCTTGACAAGTGGTAAGAGTCATGAGGTACCCTTGAATATCAAACTCTAAAACTCTCACCTTTTGTAATTTTTATCCCCATATTCCTCCTTGTATGATCCATGTTACCATTACTAACCCAATTCAATGTTGTAACTACTCCAAAAGTGTTTTTATTTCCCCAAAAAAATTATTCATATCATTGGTATATATTCACATGTACTCCTAGAAATGAAAAATAAACAAGATTCTCATGCAACCATTAATATGATGGTTAGGATTTTTATCCTTTATGGTCCTCCCACCATCTATAGGTCATTATTGTAGTGGATTTCATAGCTTTGATCAAAGGGAGAAGGGTTTCCTCTTGGTACCTCTAGGTACCTTTACATATCTTGACAAGTAAATTTCTACATAAAGGCTTTAAAGATAATGTCATCAAGGGCATGGGTGACCCCTATATAATAAAGCAACCATGTTTCCTTCCCAAGATCATGTGAATATGTTGGAATGTGATATCAATTTTATTATTATTCTATTAGTGATGAATAGTCAACATTGAGTACAATAATAATGACTCGGGTATACACTTTGTACGATTGAAGGCCTTCAATTCAATTGAAGGTTAAAGTGACAAAGAGATGTCATAACCCCCCTTCCTCATTGAACATTTTTTGGTGAAGATAGAATTTTTTTGGAGTTATTATTTATAGTAATTTTGGCATGTGTTTGACATGTAGCATGAGTTAAAATTTTCATTTTTAGAAAGTTTTGTTCGATAAGGACTTTGCAACTCAGATGTCTAATGCTATGCAAAGTTATGTTTTCTGCACTTTTTGAATATTTCTATAATTACAAATATTTTCTAAAAAATAAAATATAAGAGATCTTTACCTATGGTTTTTTCCCTAGAATAATTTTATCAAGTTTTCCTTGTAAATATGTGTTATTTTTGCTTATTGACTTTATTTTTTTATTATGCACTACTAATTTTCTCACAATTGGTATCAAAGCAAGGATTTTTGTGCAAATTTTGTGTTTTCAAGTAGTGAACAATGACAAGAAGCACAATTACCAAATTTGAGGTGCAAAAGTTTGATGGTTCCAATTTTTCCTTATGGAAGTTGAACATTCAAGATTTATTGGTGAAGGATGGATGTGCCTTGGCTCTCAAAGGGGTAGGGTCAAAATTGAAACCATGTCATTGGAATATTGGGATGATAAGGATAACATGGCTAGAGCAATAATCCAATTATCTCTATTAGATTCAATATTATTCAATGTTGCAAAGGAGAAAATTGCATGACTTGTAGTCTAAGCTCAGAAAGATATATGATTTGAAGTCATTGAAAAAAAAATTTATGAGGGTAGTTATATAATTTGAGGATGCATAACAATTCACCAGTCACATATCATCTCATTGATTTAACACATTGATAAAAAAAGTTGTCTTAAGTGGGGATGAAAATTGAAGAAGATAAGGCAACAATATTACTGTGCTCATTGCCTGAAACTTGGGATCAATTGGTTATGGATCTTAGTAACTCAACACCAAGTGTGAATTTGATCTTTGAAGATATGGCAACTATAATAATCTCTAAAGTTTCAAGGTGGAAGACATATCAAGGTTCTTCTTCCAATGAATCCCTAATTGCAAGAGGTAGAACCTCAAGAAAGAGGAAATATTAAGTGTGGACAAACCAAGTCCAAATTTAAGGGGAAAAAAAGTAAAATTTTAGAAGTGTGGAAAAAATGAACATGTCAATAAGGATTGCAGGCTGCCAAAAGCAATCAAACAAAATCCTAGGACGTAGGAATCTAAGGCAAACACAACATAAGTTCAAACACCATTGAGAGATGTAGAAGTATTAACTGCTAACTTGAAAGGTTCTTTATTTCATGTTAGGATTCTTGATTTTGGTGCCTCTTTTCACATGACTCCACACAAAGACTAATTTTCTACTTATCGTTCGTGTGACAGAGGTATGATTTACATGGGAAATGATAACCCTTATGAAGTTGTTGTTGAGGGTGAAGTAAGAATCAAGATGTTTGATGGAGTGGTAAGGACTATTCAACATGTCAAACATGTACTAGGATTGAAGAAAAATATGCTATCACTTGGATTTGTTGATGAAAACAAGTATCGATTCAATGGTGAAAATGTTGGGATATGGTATTGTACATCATTGCATAATTTGATATATTTTAATGTTGTAATTAAATAATTATTTAGTTGTGATGCACCTAGGCAGTGTGGTTAATTACACTAGGTAATTATTTGGGGACCATTTCATGTTATATTGTAAAATCAAGTATTATTATTTAACATGTGATAGACATGTGATAATAATTTAATATTGGGGAAATATTTAAAAAGCGAAAACATAGTACCCAATATTAAATAAGAGATTAGTGTTTTTGTATTCACATGATTTTGTGGTACATGGTTTTATCTTACCACTTGGTTCTATTTTTGTGAGCTTGAATCTATAAAAGAAAGCACATGTTTAGTGGTTAAGGTTGGTTGGGTGAGTGGGTTTTCATTATTGAGTCTTTGTGAGGAGTGTATATGTGAAGCATGGCATAGGATGTGTGGATTCATGCTTAGACACATGAGGGTGCATTGAGAGTCTTGATGCTTCAAAGGAATTCATTGTAACTCTTGTATTGCTTTATTGTTTAATAATTATGATGGAGTATGGATGCTTTTGGAGGATGGGTTTTTCCCTCTTGATATTTTTCCCAAGATATATCTTATGTTATCTTGTGGCTTGTCTATTTGATCTATGAATTATGGTTACTTGTATGCATTCTTTTCTCTTTTGGGGTTATGTAGGAAAATGATTAAGAATGTGGGTTGAATGCATTATTTCCTAACAAGTGGTATCAAAGCTTTCATAGTTGATGGAATTTTGTTATAACCCTAGTTTGAGAGATTTTTGTAAAGTAGAAGCCATGGATATGCATGAAAATATTTGAGGCATTACAAGATATGAAACACATGTCGCAAGTGTTTGTTTGTAGATTTGGACTTTTAGCTTGTCAAGATTTTTTGGGTTTAATGCAAATCTAAAGCTTTCAAAATATGGGTCAAAAAGGTTTTTTGGATTGAGCTTTCATATGAAGGTTTTGTAGAGGAAATTTCATGGATGACCTTTTGAGACAAAATAGACCTTGCCATTGGATCCAGGAGGCCCAGGACATGAAAAATGATATAAAACTTGACCTATTTTAAATAAGTTGAAAAACAAGTAAAAAAAATTTACCCACAACCACCCGTAGGACCGTACAGGTCGACTACAGGGTTGGTAAGCAAAAAAATAATAATTAATAAATAAAAAATATATATTGGCCTCCCTTTTTAAAATTAAAATCATGCATAAAAAAGTTTATTGAAAATATATTTTTTTAAAGAATTATTAAGGGGCAGGGGTCTATAGACCCTTGTACCTCCCCTAGTATGCAATTGATAGTCACCAATGGTCGGTTAAAAGTCTAGTCAGTTGATAGTCAACTGGTACTGCTAGTCTAGAAGCCGACTAGCGGCCAGCCTCGACTTAGGAGTTCTATGTGGGACCAACCATAAGCCCTATAGGAAAATAAAACCATTGGTTTCAAACTTTTTAAAAACAATTTAAAATGTGTCAAATTTTGCCCAAACTTAAAACTCAAAAATTAAGCCCAATTTAATATGGCGTTAGGTCTACCCATGGGGTGGCAAATTTTTTTGAAAATAAAAATTAAACAAAATTTAAATGGAATTTAGATTCCACTGCCCTAGCACCACCAGACAGCCACACCCATCGGCAGGCCACTAGTGGCTTAGCCCAAGCACCACCCATTGGCCACCCTATAGGCCAAATTGTGCTTTTTATAGCAATTTTTTTTCAAACTTGCATAACTTTCACCCAATAGCTCAGATTTTTGATTTCTTATACTCATTAGAATGTTGGTGTTGAGATCTACATAGTGGTATAGGTTTGGTTCCATGATTTTATTGTTTTGATTAGTTTTTGGGGCCTAGAAGTTAGATGTTCTCAGTTGCATGGTTTTGAGCATAACTTTTGCATATAGAATTAGATTTTCAATTTTGAATAGGCATTGGAGAGTGTGTGTAGTGTACTACATAGTGGATTAGATTGTTTATTGGTTTATTGTGTAGAATGAGTTTGGTACTTGTTTGATCACTTGTAGGTGCTTCAAATTCAAGGTGTGATTAAGTGAGCATCTGAATGAGTCAAGAGGCAAAACCTTGAGGAAGTACATGTTTTATATGATATTTAAGATGGTACAATTGATTATCAATTTGGTGCTTCTTGGTATAAGTTTATATGTGTTTTTCAGAGTTGGAGTTCGATGGTGACAGGTACATAGATTGTCTTCAGTTTTGAGGACATGGGTTAACACAAGTGGAGACTTGGAGTCTTGTATGAGTGAGAGTCAAGTGCAAATACAACATTGGCTATAGTTATGGTGTCATTGGTATGCAAGTATATTTATGCATTGGCACAACATGATCATGTATGTGGTTGTTTGTGTTGGGATATGGTGTTGTACACCATTACATAAAATGATTTATTATATTATTGTAATTAAATATTTATTTAGTTGTAATGCACCTTGGTGGTGTGGTTAATCACACTAGGTAATTATTTGGGGACCCACTTATGTTGTATTGTAATATTGTATTATTATTTAATGTGTGGGAGACATGTGATAATAATTTAATATTGGGAAATATTAAATAATGTGATGTCTTAGCACCCAATATTAAATAAGGGGTTAGTGGTTTTGTATTCACATGGTTTTATGGTATGTGGTTTTACCTTACCACTAGTTGTATTTTGTGTGAGCTTGTGTCTATAAAAGCAAATACATGTGTAGTGGTTTAGGTTGGCTAAGTGGTTTGGTTGTCATTATTGAGTCTTCTTATGGAGTGCATTTGTCAAGCATGGCATGGGATGTATGGATTCATGCTTGGACACATGGAAATGCATTTGAGGAATTGATGCTTTAGAAGTGTTCATTGTAACTTTGTATTGGAGACTGAGTTTTTCCCTCTTGAGGGTTTTCCTAGGGTATATCTTGTGTCATCTTTGATGGGTATGTTGTCTATTCTCTTGCATGTGGATTCTGAGTACTTATTTGCATTGTTATCTCTTTTAGTTTATGTGGAAATTGTCATATAATGGTTGCAAGTTTCCTTACAAGTGGTATTAGAGATTTCATGGATGGATATTTTTTATTATAAACCTAGGTTGAGAGAATATTGCTTGAAGTGTGAATCAATGCAATGCATGAGAGAATGAAAGACATGGAAAGATATGAGGGTTTTGCAGTTTGTTTAAATTGCAGATCTAAGGGTTTTGGGTTGGTTGTTATGATGGGTTGTTTGCAGATTTGGGGTGTGAAAAATTTTGGCTAAAAAGGGTTTCTTGGTTGTGCATTCAAATGAGGTTTTGTGGGGGAAATTTTACAAATGACCTCCCTAGACAAAATGAACCTCACAGTTGGATTCAAGTTGGCTAAGAGACAAATTTTGATATATAATTTTCCTTATTTTGGAGAAGTTGAAAAAAAATGCAATTTTTTTTGGTAAAATCCCTATTTTCGCATTGTACAGACGATGTTATAATATTCAAAAAAATAAAAAAAATGAAAAATAAAATACTCCATTGAAATAAAATTACCTTGCAAAATCAAAAAATCAAAAAATCAAATATAAATTATCAGCATTCAAAAGTTTGTATTGAAAATTTTAAAAAAATATTGGGGAGGGGTGGAACCCCCCGACCCCCTCCCCCCTCCCCGACTGACCATAATACACTGCATAGGGATTGATAGTCCCTGTTAGCAAGGTATTGTCTAGCAGGTACTGCCAAGCCCCACTAGGCTTTAAATATTGCCAACATCCTTTTAAATGTTTTTAAAATGCAAATTTTTATTAAAAAAATTGTGTCACTTAATTTAATCCGCCAATAATATGCCGACCCCTTTTGTATATGCAAATTAAATTGAATTTAATGATATTTCAGG
Source organism: Sequoia sempervirens (assembly GCA_007258455.2). NCBI lineage: Eukaryota > Viridiplantae > Streptophyta > Pinopsida > Cupressales > Cupressaceae > Sequoia > Sequoia sempervirens. The sequence goes on along the minus strand of VDFB02100221.1, from coordinate 121,666 downwards.
TCTGAAGTGCTTAAAGGGTGGCACCACCCAGGTGGCTCTACCACCACCCCACCACCAATGGGGCTAATTTGTTTTTGCCTCATATTCTAATTGGGCAACTTTTTTTTGAGGGGCATAACTTTCACTCAAGTGCTATGTTTTTCAACTTCTTGGACTCATTGGAAAGTTGAATTAGTGCTCTATGCTATGGTACTAGATATTTTTGGATAATTTTTTGTTTTGATAATGTTTTTATTGCTAGAATTCAAGTATTTTTTTTAATCTTCAAGAGGGCATATCAAGTGCATATGGAGTCAAATTTTGGACTTCGAATAGTCGACGAAAAGCTTGTTCAGAGCACTACATAGTGGATCAGGTTTGGAGTTTTTTTTTACTATGGTGATACTATGAGCTTATGGATTGTTGAATCTAGGAGATTTGATGTTGGATTCATTGTATGCTTAGTTGTATATCTCAGATTATTCTCTTTTTGAAATGGCTATCAATATTTGGCTGGATTTGTATGCTTCATTATTGTATCTACAAGTTGTGTAGCATTGTAAGCAGTCTATACTTACTTGTTGCACCTATGACTTTTACATGGGTTGTCTATGCCCATAGATATTTCAATGGTGATGCATTTTTAGTTTTGGTGGCTTGATCTAGTCACTTGGTTTGCTGGTTTTGATGTCATGTTTAGGAGGTGAGATGGTATTACTAGGTGCAGTCATGGTATGAGACCTATATAGTTGACTATGTTATGTAGATATGTGGGACATGATTGGGTGATGTTGTTAGGTCATTTGGTGGCGATTATGGCATTATGGATGTTTCTTGTGCTTTAGAGACTTGGTCATGTCATGTTGGTTTATGTAGGTGCATTGTTGGTGGTGTTGGATTGGTTCTTGATTCAAGTTGTGGCAATGTATGTTCTTGGTATGAGGATCATGGTTTACTTTGCTTTCTTTATTGTGCATTTGAGTTCTTTGATTGTGTGAGGGATCTTTGGTTTACCTTCATTAGGAAATTTCTATCATGATGTCATGATAGCTTGTTCTATTCATTGGTTATACACTTTTAGTAGGAGCTTTTGATAGTGATGGTTTGGTGGTTGTATGTATCTTCTTGGCTTGGAGTTCTTGGTTTCACTTGTATGTTATTGATATTGTAGTTCAGTGTGTGCAGACCTAGATGATCTTCATGGAGAGGATTGTTGTCATGATTCCATGTATAGCTCATATCACAATTCAATGGGATTTTTTGGCAGTGATGTGGATGCATCATTGGGTATGATTGTCTTCATGTGATTGGGGATATGTTTTCTTGGTTTATGTGTTTGCTATTATGTCATGGTTTACTCTTGATACCGGTTTAGAGTTTGGCATGGTACTTATTCTCTTGAGACCAAGATTTCTATATGTATGTTTTGGTGCATGTGATCTCCTAGGAGGAGATGGTTAGATCATGTTGTCATGTTTATGTTCTTGATTCATGATTAGAGCTTTGAAATTGATTGTGTGGTAGTTCTCTTTGTATTGGGTACATTGATCATTTTATTGATTACTTCATGATGGTGCTATGTTGCATTTGGAGTTTGGCATGAATTGACTGGTTACAGGTACTCATGGATACTTGGAGACTTAGGTGATGGTTGGAGTTCTCTTCTGATTAGAGACATTTACTTGAGACGATTACTCTTTGGAGGTTTCAGTAGGAAGACTAGGGAGCTTTCACCCGGTTATGGGCGTGAGTTCATTATGGACTAATAGAGGAGATTGTTCTTGGAGTGATTCATGATGACTTGGTTATCCTAGAGGAGCATTCTCATTCCCCACTCTTGGTCTACTCGGTAGTTTATTATTTGAGAGGTATTTGCCTATTATATCTTTTAGATGTGTTATATTTTGTGCTTTGATTCTCATGGGATTGAGTTGATTCATGGTGATTTATTATGGATACTCATTTGAGGAGGGTTTAGCATGAGTTTATATGCTTTATCTTTCATAGATATGGATCTTGAGCTATGGATAGTTAGTTCTAGAGGATTTAGTTTGAGGGATGTTATGTCATGCTTATCTTCTTGTGCATTTGAGTTTATGATATCATTTTTTAATGAATATTGTTAGGAGATGGTTTATGGGCTGATTTATAGTATTTGGGATGGTTACTTTGAGTTTGATCTTCTTGATTAGAGAGGCTTACATCCATGTTGGCATTGTTACATTGATTCATATGTTGTACTTGGTCTATGAGATTGAGTGTTAAAAATGTTGTTGAGGCTTTTCATTTGGGGTTGTTAGGAGATCATACTTGACATAGCATTACACTTTTGAGGTGTTGGTAGGAGGAAATTATGGTTTACAAGTTTCTCTCTTCATGGTTCCTTCCATGGATGTTTATGTTCATATGATTTGGGGAGGATGGTGGCAAGATGTTGTGAGAGATTATGCAACTATCTGGGTTGCATGTGTGGATCATTATTATTGTTCTTGGTACTTCATGCTTTCATTTACTTATCACACCTTGATAAATAGTTTTGATTGGTAGACTTGATATGCTTTGACAATACCTATGCAATGGGAGTTCCTAGATATGTGTGTACTTCATTGACAGGTTTTATACAAGGAACTTGTGATTGCAGTTTGCAGGTTGCATGTGTTCTTGGCATAAGTTTACTAATGTATTTATACCTTGGGGGTATGGATGGTTGGATGTGTTAGCATGTGTTGTGGATGATATTTCAAATCATGTGGATTTTTTAGTTGACTGCAGCTTAGTTAGAGCCTTTGTTATCACTTGGATTTGATGCTTGTTCTTGTGGATTGGTGCATCTTCTCCTTGACATGTTTCTTTTCTTCCATAGGTGGCATGTTGGAGGATGAGAGGATTTATTGCTTGAGATGGTGGTCACTTTGTTCTTATTGCAAGTATCTTGATGGAGCATGAGAGCATGTTGGAGATTCATGTGGTTTCATGTATGGCTATGATGATGTATTCCATGCATTGATCCCTTATGCAATGTATACAAGTGGGAGAATGTTGGGATATGGTGTTGTACACCATTGCATAAAATGATTTATTATATTATTGTAATTAAATAATTATTTAGTTGTGATGCACCTTGGTGGTGTGGGTAATCACACTAGGTAATTATTTGGGGACCCACTTATATTGTATTGTAACATTGTATTATTATTTAATGTGTGGGATACATGTGATAATAATTTAATATTAGGGAATTATTAAATAATTTGATGTCTTAGTACCCAATATTAAATAAGGGGTTAGTAGTTTTGTGGTACGTGGTTTTACCTTACCACTAGTTGTATTTTGTGTGAGCTTGTGTCTATAAAAGAAAATACGTGTAGTGGTTTAGGTTGGCTAAGTGGTTTGGTTGTCATTGTTGAGTCTTCTTGTGGAGTGTAGTTGTGAAGCATGGCATGGGATATGTGGATTCATGCTTGGACACATGGGAATTCATTGGAGGACTTGATGTTTTAGAAGTGTTCATTATAATTCTTATATTTGCTTATTGTTGACTAATATGATGGAGTATGGATGCTTTTGGAGGCTAGGTTTTTCCCACTTGAGGGTTTTCCCAAGATATATCTTGTGTCATATTTGATGGGTATATTGTCTATTCTCTTACATGTGGATTATAAGTACTTATTTGTATTGCTATCTCTTTTTGGTTATGTGGAAATTGTCATATAATGGCTACAAGTTTCCTTATAGTTTGGTGGTGATTTGATTTGGTGTTAGGAGGTTGTTCTTATCTCCTTGATGCTTGATTAGTTCCTTGACTATGGTTATTCATTTATAGACATGTTTGGAATATATATATGTGGTTGATTTAGTGTTTGAGTCTTGATGTCTACATGATCATCTTCTTTGATATCTCAATTTACAGGTTACTAATGTGATAATAATTTTGCATGCTTCATTATTTGGTATCTACGAGTTATGCAGTTGTATTGATTGATCACCCATTTAGTTGTAGTGGGATGACTCAGTGTGGACTATCTATATCCACGAGATTGTTTCAGTGTTCATGGAAATTTTGTTAGTTGACCTTGTATGTGGTCATTTGTGCATTGGTATGTTGCTTTGGGATGAGAGGATGGATGGTTAGAGTACTTGATTAGTCGGTTCATGGGACTTGTAGCATGTAGTTTTATCATAATGTCATGATAGCTCAATACATTCATTGGCCATACACTTTCAATGGGAGCTTTTGACAATGATGTTTTTCTAGTGTTGGATTGGTTTATGATGGTTTGATGACAGTTGTATGTATCTTCTTGGCTTGGAGATCTTGGTTTCACTTGATGTTACTAAAATTTTAGTTGTGTGTGTACACTTGGATGATCTTCATGGGGGATATGGTTGTCATGATGCCATGTGTAGATTGGTATCATAGTTCAGTGGGAGTTGTTGACAATGACATGGATGCATCATTGATGATGGTTATCTTCATGTGATTGGAGATGTGGTTTCTTGGTTTAGAGTTTGTTTTGTATTGTGTCATGGTTTAATCTTGATACTAGTTTAGAGTTTGGTATGGTACATGTTCTCTTGATACCAAGATGTTTGCATTGGTTCATGTGATCTCCTAGGAGGAGACAGTTAGATCATGTTGTCATGATAGGTTTCTGATTCTACGGTTGGAGCTTTGACATTGATCTTGATAGTTATCTTTATATTGAGTATATTGATCATTTTCTTGATTACTTCATGATGGTGCTATGTTGCATTTGGAGTTTGTCATGTATTGATTTTTATAGGTGCTTGTGGATACTTGGAGACGTGGGTGAGGCTAGAGTTCTCTTGTGATTAGAAATTTGCTTGAGGCAATTACTCTTTGGAGGTTTCGGCAGGAAGACTTAGGAGATTTCATGTAGTACCCCTTTGGTTTGCTATGTTGTTAGACAGTGTGTTTATTTTGACAGACTCAAATATTTGTTATTATTTTATGATCACTAGCTTTAGAGCGATGATGATGCTATACTTTGTTGTGATGATACATTATGTTGATGCTTATGGTTTTATGTTATGCTTTTGATTAGCATGGTTGTTAATATTGATATATGCTCATCTATTGATTAATGATATTTTAATTTCATCAATCTTGATGTGACTGTATTGGTGAAGAGAATGGGATTACATCACTTTCTTGCAAGCGCCCTATGATTCCACAATTTCTCTTCACAGTGTGACAGTTATGTTCTTTGTATACATGTACGACATTCATTTTGGTTGCAGGATTACAGGTATAGGAGATTGTATCCCCCATGCTTCACAGGTCTTAGCGTGTCCATATCCCAACAGTATTGTTGATTGGGAGATAGTAAAGGGGTTTCCTTGTCAAACCACAACCCCAGTCATAGTGTGTCGTCAGTTTGTGTCTAGTTTGTTGTTGAGTCATGTCATCTTTGATGTTTTGATAATTTATTATCGGTGGGAATTATATGTGAAAATTAATGTTTAAGTGTTTGTAAATGTTAATTTATTCATTTTAGATTAAATTGTTATTTAATTTAATTTTATTCAATTGGTAAGGTAATTTAATCTATTGATTAAATTTATCTTATTAAATGGATAAATTAATTAGTTAAATTAAAGTTGGTGATTAAATAATTAAAGTTGGTTTGTAAAGTGCATAGATTAAGTGATTTAAAAATTTATTTGGAAATTCAATTTTGTTTTAAATTATTTAAAAGAAAAAATATCTTGTAAATGTATAAGGAGGAAATAACTATGGTGGTTGAGAGAGATATTTGGGAATTTTGACTAAGTGTTGAGGGAATTTATTGAGGAATTGGATGGAAAAAGAAAATATCTTAGAAATTTTGGTTGTAAAAATGGAGGAAGGTTTTGCTCTGTAATTTTGGCATTTTCGGTCTGGAAGTGGAGATTTTGGAAGAAGTTTGGAAATTTGGATTTGGCAAGAAAGCTCAACTTTAGTTCTCATTTCTTCAAGCTTCAAAAATAGGTTCTTTTATTGCTTTATTGTTTAAAAGCTTTCATTTTAAATTTTGAAAGGTTGCTTGAGAAATTGTTGTAATTTTTAGAAATTTCTATAAAAAAAATTGAGAAATTCTTAGACCTTCTGTAGGGAAACAAATTTTAATAGTAAAAAATTGAAAGAGAAAACAACATAAATTTTTGTAAATCTCTATAATTAGATTTGAGATCTTCCATTGTACTTTAGAAATTGAAATTTTTGAATTTTGCTTTGAAATTTTCTTTTCTCTGTTTAAATTTTTTTGTCCAATTGGACTGTTGATTGGAAGTATATATGTGCTGATGATTATATACATACATACATGCATCTATATACAATATTTATAAATCATTTTATAAATAAATTTTGGGAAATTCTTCTCCTGTAAAAAAAAAAGATTTGAAATTCACCGTACGGTGAAATTGATGAATCTAGGGAAATTTTTTTGTTAAAAAAAATTAATGTTAAATGTTTGGGTGTTGGGGGGGGGGGGGCGTCTGCCCCACAGCCGCCCCCATAGGGAGGCGACTATGGAGAAAGGGCCGCTACCTTCACAGGCAATTGCGCTGCCTACCACAGCGCACACCCTGTGGGGAGGGCTATGTAGCAACCACCCATAGTAGGGCAGGGTTGGACCCTGTGTCCCCTGCTTTATGTGGGGATTGACTATAATAAATTCTTTTTTTATTATTATTTAATATATATTATATATTTTAAATAATTGGAATATATTTAATGATTTGGGATTTAAATTATTTTTTTTAAATATATATATAATTGTATATACATTAAGTATATAATTTTATATATATGTTTAATATATATTTATATTTAAATATTATTATTTTAAGATTATTTTATTATAATAGAAGCAAATATTGATTTTGTAATGAAATGATTTCAATGGGAAATGGGATTCTTATATCTAATATTATTGGGAAACTGAAGTAAACCTTTAGATTTAAATTTATTATTGCTTGTCAAATGCTCAAGTAGTTATTTAATAAGGGAATGATTTTAAGGGAAATGGTTATTTGTTTTAAATGAAATGAAATTTTTAAGAAAGCGATTTTTATTTATATTTCTTATTGGTTGCAAACGAATTTATGATAAGATTAGTTATTTTCATGTAATGTGTAATTGAGGAATTATAGAGTTAAACAATTAGTTATCATTTGTTCTTATCCTATGAATAAAATTGTCTCGAATTAGAAATAATTGAGCAATGTACTATTGTTTAAATTGGATTTAGGAAATCAGAATATTAGATGTTTTATTTGATTGATTTGCTTTTAAATTGTGTTTCTTCTATTATGTTTGTTGGGAAAAATGGGTTAATTGATTTTGTAAGTCTTCCAGAGGAGTTCATTCTACGTTGGGTTGTTATATGTGTTGGTTCAACTTGTGATTTGTTTTGGGTAGTGCACGTGGATGTAGTTGTTTGAACACCTGATTACCACGAATGGGATATGTAATATGGTATGGATACCCAGTTACTACGAATAGGTTGTGTGACCTTATGATGTAAGGTTGATATTTTTTATTAGTCTTGTGCATCTTGTCTACCCATGGTGTTGTGGATTTGAACCGTGTGTTGTCAGTAGGAGAGTGGCTCTTTGTGGGGGTCTGGGACATAAAGGGGTGCCAGGGTAACTCACTTAGGGTTTAATCAAGTGATAACTTAAAAAGAAATAATGAAAAACTTTCAGACTAATTAAGATAATGAATGCCCCTCTCATGACTCATGCACTTATCAAGGCTTGAGATGAGATGGGAAGCATAGTTTGTATGGGGGTTTGGCAGCTGGTAGAGGCAAGCCAGGGTAACCCAGGATGGGGGTCCAGTAGCCTAGGAAGGTTGAGCCAAGGTAACTCATAGAAAATTATGTGTGACACTCTTCCTACGACAACTGTTAGTCAATTTGTTGTATTGTGCAGTTGATCATTGTTATCTAGAAGCATTGTAACCATCATGTTAGTATTGTATTTGCATAGTTTAGTATTATAATTTCATGTGTCTAGAGGTGGTAGGTTTTTCCTAGGAAGCTCTTTTAATATCTCCTATCATAGGGGGTGGTCCTTCGAGTACCACTTGGTTGGGTGGAACATGCACCTTACACCGTTGGGTCCCAAGTTCTTGTTCGTGATGGCAGGTACTTCCTGATTGGAGAGCTTGTGTGTACTAGTGGATTTGTAATTCTTTCATGTTCTCACTTGTATATGTTGGATACCTTGTTATTGTTTCACTCCTCAATTGTATTTGAGGAGAACCTTTGTAATTTGTAATCGTAACACTTTTGTATAAACTATCTCATTTGGAAATGAGAATTGTAATTGTAATATTGAATAAATGCAAGGTGTGAATGAGTCATTATTGGACTTTATATCTTAAGTGATGTATTTTAATGTTATCAGATGTGTGATCTTTAATTCATGAGTAATAAATATAAGTTATATTTAGTAACTTTTGTTAGTAATGGGTATTGTAAATAAGCGTCGTCACATACCTTAGAGAATGTATGTGTTAGCATAGTTTACTTTACTTGTTTAATTCACTTTAAAAAAAAAAAAAATTGTTCACTTCTGTTATGTGTGTGACATTCTCTAGGGTTTCATGGCGGGCATTACATTTCACTTGGATATGGACGTGATTTCATGATGGGCCAATAAAGTAGATTATTCTTGAAGTGATTCTTGATGGCTTGGTTATCCTAGAGGAGCATTTTCATTCCCACTCTTGGTCTACTTGATGATTTATTATTTGAGAGGTATTTTCCCATTATTTCTTTTAGATGTGTTTATGTTTCATGCTTTGATTTCTCATGGGATTGAGTAGAGTCATGATGATTGATTTTGGAGACTCATTTGAGGATTGTTTAGCATGAGTTTATGATGCTTTGTCTTTCTTTGATATGGATCTTAAGCTATGGATAGTTAGTTCTGGAGGATAGCTATTTGGGTTGCATGTGTAGATCATTGTGATTGTTCTTGGTACTTCATTATTGATTATTTATCACACCTTAATATAGTTTTGATTGGTAGACTTGTTATGTTTTGACATTATCCATGCAATTAGAATTCATGGATATGTATGTTCTTCATTGACAATTTTGATACTGGGAGCTTCCAATTGTAGTTTATGGGTTGCATATGTTGTTGGCATGAGTTTACTAATGATATTGATAACTAAGAGGTATGGATGGTTAGATGCATTAGCATGTGTTGTGGATGCTTTTTTGATCATGTGGGTTGTTTTAGTTGATAGCAACTTGTTTGGAACCTTTTTTATAACTTGAATTTGATGCTTGTGTTATTGGATCGATGCATCTTCACCTTGGCATGTTGGAGGATGAGAGGAGTTTTCTCTTAATATGGTGGTCACTTTATTCTTATCGCATGTATCTTGATGGAGCACAAGAGCATGTTGGATATTCATGTGGTTTCATCTATGGCTATTGTAATGTCCCCTTATTAGAGACATAAAATGCACAAGTTAAGGTCAAGAAATTTATTTACCAGCACCTAATTTTGCACATGTAATTTTCCTTGAGGGCCGGCACATATAATGCATTACCAAAAAATACATAGTTCCTTAATCCAATTCAAATTAGGCAATCCCAGATTGAAAATTTTAAGGATGAGTCAAATACATTATCAGCTAGGGCATAAACACATCATAAATTAATATGACTTATTACTCTTGATCAGAATAGATCTTCATCTTGTCTCCTCTTTCCTAGCCTCATTGGATGGTGATTTACTGTGAAAAGGGCACATGAAAGCTCTCAAAGTGGACTCCCTCAACGTGTTCCACCCGTCTTGGGATAGTCCATCAATGGAGTGAATTACTAGCATTTCCCTCCACAAACACCCTATTCTTTTTAGCGCTAGCGAAAGGGAGTTTGAGCCCAAAGTCTATTCTTCAAGTTAAAGTGATAAAAGCTCAATAAGGTACCATAATTTATATAAGCAAGATTATTGTGATATTGATAGATATTATCTATTAATCTCAAATGTGAAACTATTTGTGTTGCATAAACTCATCATGTTGTGCTTGTCACATTCACAGTTTAACACAAATTTGAGTATTAGAAGCATTCACTAAATATTGAATAAGATATAGGGTTAGTTATTTTACTATGACCCACTGTCATAGTAAATGGTATTGATTTTATAATCCTCAATGATTAATTAGTCGATGAGGATACTTACCTCTATTCGGCACACTAACTGGATTTTCTCAAGATGAAATATCCTATAACCCGATCTATCTTTCCTCTTCATGCGATCTAGTCTTTCACACTTAGGAGATCAAGCATATTATAGGGATAATACATATATTCATGTATAGTAGTAAGATATATCATAGCTTCGATTAATAAACTTGAATAATAGAGTATGTACAACTTTATTCCCATCGAACTGCTATCTATTCCTTATTGTTGATGGTTCGATAAGATACACACAGTTTGTTGTTATCTTTGGAAGCTCTTAAACCTAAATCTTGCATTCAAAGTGTTTCTCAAGGAGACATTAGAAATGCTAGAGATCAATAAATTAGATACTAAACACATTTCAAGGCCCCATAGACGAAGTTCTATTTATACCATTTATCATTATAGCAAATGAGTAGGACCATTTATCTATTTATTTGTATTGATTGGTATTCCTACAATAATTATTCTTACTTATATTTATTGGTACTCATATATACATTTATATAATTATTCTTCATTAACATTATATTCTTATCTCCCAATAATGTTATGGCTGCAAATAGTATTTATGTACAACAAATGTCTAATTATTTATTTTCTTATGTTAGAACTTATATATATGTACTCTCTACTCTTATGATTTATTGTCAAATTTATCTATGTATATACACTTGTAAACTTATCCAATGCATGTTAAATGGCTTTCATTCAGTCACAGATTGTATTGTTGTTGCTGATGTTATGAAAGTCCTCTATTTCTGAATGTTATCTCCTCCTCATGGTTGTTTGACGAGGATAATAAATATAAACAACAAAATGTAAGTGATAGTATATAATTATTATAATAGATATATCACAATAATATAATTAGATGTCCAACAAAATAAATGACATGTATAATCTGATTATTCCAAAATGACACAAATAACATCATTAGAATTACTATCCATATGTATAATCATTATTACATTATTATTTAAATCCATATTTAATTTCATAAACTTGTTATTATTTTAACTCATAAAATATTTGCTAATTGTCTTTATTTAAATCCTTAATGTATTTCCCAACTGATTATATGAATTCAAGAATTGTTAAAGTCTACCATAGAAATAACAAATAAATACAAACATACAATAATATACAATAATTATAATTAAACTTTCCACCATTTGCTGCTGTTGTTGGTGATTAGAATTACAGAGAATATGATTCTCTGTCAGAATATATTCTTTTCCGTTATTCCTTCCCTCCAGCCAAATCTTATAACAAAATATCACGGGCTGCAAAAGTTATTCATATATTTATTTTGTATATAGCTTTTTATATATATGTTGTATATTATTAGAATATAATAATTAATATCAGATTCCAAATATTTATTTTGTTAATATTTATATTTTTATATTTGACAATTATAATTATAATATTAATTTATAGTAATTATAATTATAATAACATTAAATTAATATTTGTTTTCAATATTTATATTGTTATTCATTTTATTTGTTCAATCATATTTCAACGTTAGGGTTTGAGATTTCAGGGACATGGCAACTATGATGATGTATTTCATGTATTGATCCCTTATACAATGTATACAACAGATGGAACAATGTTGGGATATGGTGTTTTACACCATTTCATAATTTGATATATTATAATTTTGTAATCAAATAATTATTTATTTGTGATCCACCTAGGTGGTGTGGTTAATCACACTAGGTAATTATTTGGGGACCACTTCATGATGTATTGTAACATTATATTATTATTAAATGTGTGAGAGACATGTGATAATAATTTAATATTGGAGAAATATTTAAAAAGTGAAAACTTAGTACCCAATATTAAATAAGGGATTAGTGGTTTTGTATTCACATGGTTTTGTGGTACATGGTTTTATCTTACCACTTGGTTCTATTTGTGTGAGCTTGAATCTATAAAAGAGAGCACATGTTTAGTGGTTAAGGTTGGATGGGTGAGTGGGATGTCATTATTGACTCTTTGTCAGGAGTGTATATGTGAAGCATGGCACGGGATGTCTGGATTCATGTTTGGACACATGAGGATGCATTGAGAGGCTTGATGCTTCATAGGTATTCATTGTAACTCTTATATTGCTTTATTGTTGAATAATATGGAGTATCCATGGATGCTTTTGAAGGTTGGGTTTTTCCCTCTTGAGGGTTTTTCCAAGGTATATCTTGTGCTATCTTGGTGATTGTCTATATTATCTATGCATGATGGTTATTTGTATGCATGTTTTTCTCTCTTGGGGTTATGTAGGAAATGGATTAAGAATGTGGGTTGAATGCATCATTTCCTAACAAAAAATAGTTATCTCAAGGTAATAAAGGGAGTGATAGTTATGCTAAAAGAAGAGAAAGTTGGAAATCTCTATAGGTTGGTTGGAGAGACTAGCAGTCGAAAGGGTATAGTGGTTTTTGATGTAGAAATGGACTTAGTATCAACTTGGCATCAATGATTAGGCCATATAAGTGAAGATGGTCTCAAGGTACTGGTAAGTAGAAATCTTCTCCCAAATGTCAAATATAGAGATTTAATTTTTTTTAACATTATTTGTTTACAAAACAAAATAGACTATTTTTTTTTTAGAGTACTACCAAAAGAAAATAATTTTTAGAAAATTAATTCAATTAAATGCTTGGGAAGCCCTTGTAACATCTTTTGGAGGTTCATCATGTTTTGTCTAATTTATAGATGAATTTTCTTGTAAGGTGTGGATTTATCTTCTCAAGAATAAGTTTGAAGATTTTTAAGAAGTTTAAAGATTTGGTAGGGAGTCAAAAGGACAAGACAATAAAATTTTTGAGAACAACTAATGAAGGTAAATTTTGTTTAGGAGATTTTAATTAGTTTTGTAATGAGTGTGGCATTGCAAGGTAAATGATGATTGTTGGGAACCAAAAAAATAGTGTTATTGAACAAATAAAATTTACAATAATGGAGCGAGCTAGATGTATGTTAAGCATTGCTAGTTTGGAGCATAAATTTTTAGTTGAGTTTGTTTCTACAAGTAGCTTCTTGATCAATAGACCACCCACTACAAATCTAGACAGTAAAATTCCTGAAGTATGGATAGGTAAACTTGTTGATTATTAAATCTACTTTGTGTTTTTGGTTTTGATGTTTATGCACATATTCCTAAAGAGAATAAAAAAAATTTGGATGTGAATTCCACAAAATGTATTCTTCTTAACTACGTAGATGTTACAAAGCGGTATAGGTTGTGGGATACTACTACCCACAAGGTTATTGCTAGTCGAGATGCTTACTTTAATGAAAAGCAATACAAAGAGGTAAGTAATAGAAAAGTATAGAAGTTATTGTAGTTGAGGTGGAAAATTATGATGACATTTTACAAGTACCATATGAAAATCAGCAAGATGAACAAAAACCAAATGAACCACATGGTTATACATTAACATTTGTAAGGAGATCTACTAAAGTATCCAAACCACATGAAAGGTACGTTCCTACTTGTAATTTTTCTTGTGCATTGCTAACTGATGTTGATGAACCTAGTTCATATTAGGAGGCTTGTGAAGTTGAATGTGCAGGCTAGTGGAAAGTTTACATGGAAGAGGAGATGGAAGCTCTATAGAAGAACAAGACATGGGAGCTTGTGCCATTGCCTAAGGGGTGAAAATATATTCAAATTTATAAGGGAAATAAATGATAATTTGGAAAGGTATAAAGATTAGTTGGTGGCCAAGGGGTATGCATAAAATTCTAGTATTGATTTTGATGAATTTTTTCACCTTTTGTTCGATCAAGTATTGTTAGATTTGTTTTAGCCCTTGTTTCTAGTCTTGATTTTGAGTTAGACTAGTTAGATGTTAAAATAATCTCCCTGAATGGTGATCTATTTGAAGATATTTATATGTAGAAATCAAAAGGATTTGAGGATAAAGTCAAGGAGAATCTTGTTTGCAAGTTGAGAAAATTGATGTATGGTTTGAAATAGGTGCTCAGGTGTTGGTACAAGAGGTTTTATTCCTTCATGATGAGTTTGGTTTTAAGCAAACGTGAGGTTGATCATTATGCCTACTTTCAAAGCTATGATGATGGAATTTTTATTGTTCTACTTCCATATGTCAATGATATGTTGGTAGCAAGTCCTAGCATGTACAAAATCATGCATTATAAAGCTCAACTTGCTATGGAGTTTGAGATGTGTTGGCTAATAGATTAGGCGCCTTGAGAAATCACAATCCAATACCCGAAAGGTGCCAAAAATTAACCAAACAACTATGAATATCGACCTTTAGACAAACATAAATAGTCTCTAAATTTTATCGAGGTACAACTCCCTCACATAATTTTAAATGAATTAAACTATTAAAACTAAATACCATGTATACTTTTAACTAGAAAGCAAGAAAGGTATACCCAATATCTAAAAAATTCCCAAATATCAGGTGCAAGATCCAACAAATTAGATGTTATCAACACAAGACTAATTGATTACCATAAATAAAATGTATTCCCAATACTATTGAGAAATGAAGTAAATTATGAAGAACTACATTACTTACACAAAGATAAGATATGCATTAAGATATTCCCAAATGCAAAGATTTAAGAACTCACATTACTTCACAACTGAATCGCACATAGACAAAACAATAATTTTATTAATAAATAGTATTGAGCAGTCTTCTACAATGTCTCAAGAGAGAACATATGAAAATAGATACATTAAATAGGTAGATGAACAACTGCCTCTTCATGTCCCTAGCTGATCAAACGAAAAGACACATCAAAGAAAGAAAGAGAAGCTAGGTCATCACAATGGTGTCACTTCATTTCCAGCTTTTGTGGTCACCAAAGGTTCCTTTCACCATGCCTGGAAAGCTTTGAGGATGTGCATCAAGGCTTTATGCTAGGGAATAATTACATTTGTCATCCTCACCTTCCACGTCAGATTGTTGTCCTTATTCATTTCCATGTGATGTTCACAAACCTTCATGAGGTCAATCACCTGAGATGAGACCAACTGTAGTTCACTAAGTTTCTACAAGTGCTCAACATTAAGTGAGGGAAAATCAAGCATCTCCTTGACGGTTTTCTGGAAACTATCTATTAGGTTTTTTGTTTCCATTTCATTCCTCATTTCACCTTTATCTTGGAGTAAACCAAGATCCACCAAGGTATTTAGTGCTTCATCTGAAATGCCACTGCATTCATTAATGATCTCCTTAAGTTTTTGCAAAATTTGTTTAGCAATTTGTAACTTCCACTGCACCCCTTTAATCCATGATAGGTAACAAGTGTCTAAAACATTTGGTATAACCTGGTCTACAACCAACTTTCCCATGTTTGAGCTTAACATTAACTTTAATTCAACTTGGTAATTATTCCATAGCCTCTCCTTTTTAGTCATAGTGATCTCTTCTCCTAAGGTAGTTTTCAAAGCATTCATCTCTTGGAAGCATTTTATGGATTCGATAATGACAAGGCTTACCTTCTTAACCAAATATTCAATCCAATCATCTATAGCCCTGCTTAGTCTTTGACAACTTTTAATTTTAGTCAAGGCCTCCTTTCCAACTACAGTGAGTGATTCTACAGAAGAATAGACTTGAGAGAGAGGTTGGGGAACAATCTAAAAAATAGACTTTAGACATTCGGTCAAGTTTCAAACTTGGGCTTTCAACTCATTTTTACTTTCTTTATCCTTCTTTGATCTCTCAACCTGTCTAGCCATAGATACCTAAAAAATTTGAACATCTCCATCCTCAAGGTCTACTCTGTTCACTTCAAAGTCACTTGCAACCGACTGAAAAACATCCCTTTGCACTGAAGGGTGCATAATTTCTATCTAGAGTCTCCTTGATTCTGCATCATCTATCAACCTAGCAATAGTCTTTAACTTCTTAGGTTTTGGGGTTGAAATTCTCTACAATAGTTGTCCCACCATATCTTATTTAGGAAAGCTAGACTATATAAATTTTCTTTTTCACGACAAAGAATCCTTCAACCAAGTTGGAGTTACTAAGACCTTAGTTTCCTTGAAACCTGGAGACTTGAATAATGTCCTAGTGACTAGAGGAGTGTCCTCTGTAGGTGCAATTTTTTGTGACCTATGATATGTGCCTACCTCTCTGACAAGAGATTTATCTTGGGAGGGAGAGGAATTGATATTTAGGGTTTCTAAATCCTCCTCTTCTTCTTCTCCTTCATTTTCCTTTTCTAGAGTAGGCAAGCTGAAAATATCTTCTCCATAGGTTTGTGAATACACATTCTTATCTAGAGGATCCTCATTGCCAAATCCTTGGGCTCCAGATGGTAAGGATTGAGAATCATTGCTAGCTAATTTCCTACTAGCAGAGGCTTGAGAAGTTTCTTCAGCAGGTTGTGCATCTTTAGACCTAGTGTGAGGACGAGACTGCTCAGTTTTCTTCTTAGTTACCCATTCTCATGTTTCAGTCAAAACATCAACAATTTTTGCTTCAATGGTCTCTTTTTCTTTGAAGTTCTAGTCCATAGCAAGAATAAGCTTATTCTCTATTAATTCAGTATACACTGGGTCTGCCATGTCAGACCCATCTTCTACAATGCCTTGAAAATCCCACTTCAAATCATAAATGATTATTTGTTCCACTATCAATCTCATCTAGCTCTTTCTTCTAACCTCATATTCATCAAAATAGTTAGCCCAATAATCTACAAGTTTAGATTGATGGTAAAAATTAAGGCTCAATTTCAGGTTATTCTTAATGTAATCCTTTAAATCAAAGGGGACTCGCTCATCATATGAAGGCATGTTGTACCTGGAAAGTTCCTTCTCAATATTCAAGGCATCTAACATTGATTGACAACTATATGCACCAAAACCAAAAGGAAAATAGGCTGTCAATATTTTCCCGTCTTGGCATAATCTGTTAACATCATCTAATTTTCTACTTACCTCGATAATCACCCACTTATCTTCAAGGTATTTGGGAAATTTTAGAGGAAATATAGCATATTCGCCAACCCTAATGTATGAGAATATCTAGAATTGAATAAAATGTCTACCATAGAAGTTGAAAAATGGCATAGCTTCAAGTGATAGTCACATTGTAGGACGTCCTTGTATCTCTCTAACTATTCTCATGGAGAAAGTGTCAGTCACTCTTCTAAATATATAGAAAGCTCTTTTGAAGCTGAAGTTTATCAAAATAATCATAAATTGCCACTTTTTTTGGAGGCAACTCACTTGGTCTTAATCTAGGCCAAGTTCTAGTGTTGGAAATGACATATATCAAATATGAGGACATATAGAAAAATCGGTTAAGGGTGAAGAATTTCATTAACTCTTGCAAGAGGTCACTAATAATCTCCGCCCAATCCAAGAATTGTTCTCCACTCGAAATAATTCAGATGAAGAAATACATCCACTCTTCGAATCCATGACCATTTTCATTTCCCCTTACCCTATGTAACAAGACCATAATGTCGGCCACTTCTTCTACAAAATGATTTTTGTGTAGGTTATAGGGAAATTGGGACTTACCCTTTTTTGGTTTGGCCAACCAATTATTTGCTATCACATTCCTATAAACCCCTTTCTTTGTAGTAAATTCAATTTGGGAATTTGTCATGTTCATCGGTGAATACTCATCTCTCTAGAATTCTTAAGCAAGACACAAAGGTGGACCTTTGAACCTTCAAAACAAGTCTATTGTCTTATGTTCTAACATCCCGTGTCTGTGAATTATAATGACTTATGCATTATTGAATGAGTTTAGGGCATTGCAGGGCTATGGGAAATGTAGTGGCTTTGACTAACCCATTGTCTATCATTCATTCAATAATGGGTGAAGGATTAGGTTTATTGAATTTACTTTGCAATTCATCCAAACTAATAGGCCCTAGATGAGTATCACCAATTTTTGGACCCTCATATGCTAACCCAAATACATATTCACAACCTGCATATTTAACCCTTGCCATGTATAAGAAATAATAGTTGTAGCACCCCTCCATTTTGCTCTTTTGATCATTTAGTGTTTTGCTATGTATGCTTCACTTTTGTTAGCACTTTGATTTTGATACTTGGTTACTTTTGACCGCTATCTATTAAGCGATGTAAACATTATATTTGGATGTGATGGTATTTCATTTAGATGTTATCATTATGGAATGTTTTGAATTAGCATAGCCAATGTTTAATTAAAAATGCCTTGTGTTTTAATTATATTGTTGTTGTTAGACTCGTCAGTTTTAAAGCCTGTATTGGTGAAGGGGACGGGATTGTATCACTCGCTTGCGAGCGCCCTACAATTCAGAGATTTTTTGTTTCACATGTGTTTTATTTTATATATATATATATATATATATATATATATATATATATATATATATATATATATATATATATATATATATATATATATATATATATATATATATATATATATATATATATATATTTGCATGTTCGATATGCTCTTTACTCGCAGGTTGACAGGTACAGGACATCGACTCCACCTGATTTCACAGGTTTGAGTGTGTCCATTGACCAATGGTTATCGATTGGGAGATAGTAGCTAGGTTTTTCGTGTCAAGTCGTCACTCTAGTCATATTTTGTCGTCGGGTTTAATGGTTTTGATTTGGTTCATTCCTCCTATGTTAACTATTTCATTTCATATTTTAAAGGTTATTAAATGGTGGGTATAGTTAAAATAATGATTTAACATATCTAGTTTCAATGTTGAAATGGTATTTATTTCATTGATTATTTTGATTTAATTAATAAAATCATTTTTAGTTTATTGATTAACCAGGTTAATGGTGATAAATTAAATGAAATAGTTGTTTTGGCATTATTGTATATTAAGATTCAAATTTAAAATGAAAATGGAAATCATGTTAGATATTTAAAGTTAAATTAAAATAAAAATAGAAATGTGTTTTAAATTTCACTTTTTGAAATTTTGGATAAAATAAATTCTTTGTTTTTAAATGAATTTAAAAAAAAACATGAAATATCACTTTGAAAGTAAAATTGTTTTAAAATTTAAAAATGGAAATATCCTCCAAATGTTTAATAAATTTAGTGGGTGGGATATTTTAGGGGTTTGACCAAAAATTTGGGGAAGTTCTATTTGAGCATTTTCTATTTCATATTATTGGAATTTTGGAAATTTGGTGGAGAGTTTTGATGTGGCTAGATTTGGATTTGGATTTGGAAGAAAAGATTTGGAATCACTATTGTCAAATTTGCAAGCTTTGGGAGAAAACACCAAGTTCTTCTTTGCTTTCTTTTGTTTTCTTGTTTCATTTTGAAAGAGTTTTAAATCTGGAAATGCTATTTAGATTCAATGAAAACCCATGTAAAATGATTTCAAATCTTACAAATTGTTGTTGGATTTAAGAAAGAAAACCAAAACAAGAATTGCACATTGAGAAATTGAAAGAAAACCAAAAAAGAAAATCTTCATAGCAAATGAGAATTTAAACCATTTATTGATTGCCAAATTTATTTCTATTATTGCAAAATTTTGTTGTTTATTTGCACAATTTAGCTGGAAATGAAAATCTTGGTATATATTTATAAAAATACCTATATATGTATTGTTCTTTAAAATTTTCTAGAAAAATTCTAGTTTTCTAAAAAAAAAAATTTACACAGAAATTCTGTGTTTTTTTTAGTATACTGTGTTTTTATAAAATAAATTATATATGAAATAAAATTTATATATAAAAAAAATTTGGCTGTGGATGTGGGGGGGCTGCCCCCACAGTCACC
Source organism: Sequoia sempervirens (assembly GCA_007258455.2). Classification (NCBI taxonomy): domain Eukaryota; kingdom Viridiplantae; phylum Streptophyta; class Pinopsida; order Cupressales; family Cupressaceae; genus Sequoia; species Sequoia sempervirens. Next base: position 101,703 of record VDFB02100221.1, on the reverse strand, counting down.
CCCCATGGGGGAGCGCTGTGGAGGCAACATTGCCACCTCCATGGCAACAACATTACCCACACAACGCACCCCCATTTGGGGGTGTTGCGTGGGCAGCTGCCCTCCCATATGGGACGGGTCGCACCCACCTCCCCCCCCCCCGCCAAATAAACTTTTACTTTTTTTTAATTAAAAATTTAAATTCATTTTTTTAAAATATTATTTAATATTAATATATATGTATTATAAATATAAATATATATATATATTGTAATGCCCCGTCTTAATAACCTAAGAATGTTGCAATTGTGTAATAAAGGTGTAATAATTTTTTTTTTAATTATTAAGTTATTTAGTTGCATACATTCATTAGGCTATGCGACGTTACACTACTTTGAGTTTTCCATAAGTGACTTACGTATTTCGCATTGCGCATATAATTTATAACATAAAAATAAACATTGCATAACATTGAATTCCATTCAAGGTAATATAAAGTACAAATTTGTTTCATACATTGCATTTGATAATATATATAATTCTCATCCATCTGATGAGGTAGTTCAATAATGATTACAATTACAAGAGTTCACCTCACAACATTTGAGGGAAGTTTTACAATATAAATTTATAAAATTACAATGAAGAAGTATTTATAAGTTCCAAATGCGAGCTCTCCATCATGAAGCTCTCGATGCCATGATCACAAAACTGGGGACCCAACGGAGTAAGGTGCACGTTCCACCCAACCATGTGGTACCCTTAGGTCCACCCCCCGTGCTAGGAGATAGTAATAAGGTTACCTAGACCTAATCTACTAACCCTAGACACTAGTACATAACAATCTAATGGTTACATTGCTTCCAGATTTTGACAATTGATTATATCACAAACACAAGGTTAAATGTTATTCTAGGTGGAGTGTCATCACAACAATGCAAAGGTTACCCTAGTGTTTCTTCCTAGGTTCTGACCCCCAATCCTTGGGTTACCCTAGTAACCTCTTACGAAACCTGGCCCCATTTGCATACTGTTGCGGAATCGAATGTCTCTTGAAGAAACAAGACACCGATTTTTCATTCCAGGCCTTCTCATCTTATACTCAAGACTGAAGTAGCTCTAGAGTCATAAGAGGGGCAAAATATCTTGTTAAGAGTTTTAATCTAACTATTGTGTCATTTAATTATCACTGACTTACTTACTCTTTGTAAGTTACCCTGACACCACTTTGTGTGTCGGCCCTTACAAGAAGCCACTCCCCTAAACATAATGAGGTATCTAAGTTCTCAGACTAAGGTTTACAGGTGTACAACCATACAAGATACAATTTCAACACTATTCATACGAACATCAAAGTTTATGTTCTCAAATATCTGGTATCTAAATACCATACAAAAACCATGTACACATCAATAACCAATACAGAAATTCAGCTTAACAACCACTATCCCCACTTTTACAATTAGTCTGGAAGACTTGTTTACTCGATGCTTTCCCAATTTGCCCAAAAAAGAAAAAGATTTAAAGCAAATTGAAATAAAATAATGCATCTACTTTAGGATATACTAAATCCTTTCAAATAGTATATTTTGCATGTATTTAAAACAACTTAATTAAATTTCATAATCAAACATTCCAAATTATAACTTTCAGGATTTTATATATTTATAAAATAAACTTCAATTTGTCAAATAAAATAATATTAATCCAAACTCTCATTGATTAATTTAATATAAAACAAACACTCATATAAATTTATTTAAATCATTGTGTTATATCATTATTTATATTATAAAATCATCATATTAAATTACATGTAATAAAATTTCAATTTATTAATAATTTTATATAATATATATTATAATATTATATAGTATATATAATATATTCAAAATATATTATATATAAAATATATATTAATAATATATATAATATAAATATATATTAACATTTATATAAATTAGATATTAAATAAAACGAAATTTAAATACCATTTTTGTTTACTGTGCAGCTGGCAGTCCTCATGGGAGGATGCGCTGCCTGTGGGGCAGCAATTCCTCCACATATTTGTGGAGGGCGCTGCCTCACAGCAGCCGCACCCCCCCCCCACTTTGGGAGCGGCGGCTGGGAGGTAATCTCCCCCACCGCACAGGTAATAATAATAATATTATTATTATTATTTTATAGTCCACGAATACCAGGCAATCTGTTTTTGGGTCTACAGACAGCTTACAGTATATATGGGACTCCTCATACTCCCAAATCTGAGGGAGGCACCCAACTCGTGCTCCACAATATGAGGTGTACATACCTTACCCCCTGCAGGATTTGAACTTGTGACCTCTCTTTCAAGAGTACAAGTTCTTCACCATTAGGCCAACTCAGGCTATACATTAGGCCAACTCAGGCTGTACAGAAAAGAAACTTTTTTTTTTTAATAATTCGGATTAAATTCGTCGTACGGCGAATTCTCGAATTCGTAAATTTAAATCAAAACTTTCTAATAATTATCTTTGATTTACACAGCAGTAAATGTATATATATATATATATATATTTACAAGAAATATCAAATGAATCTTTATATACAGAGGTAAATTTTCTGGTAAGTTTTTCTACAGAAATTAGAAAGAGTAAGAAATTTTAACAGATAATTTTTGTACAATATGTTTTCAATGAAATAGTTTTACCTGGAAGTTATTTTTAAAAAATAAAATAAAATAAAACCCCATATCTTCTTCAATTCAAATAAATGTTTTAATATAAGAATTCATCCATTTCTTTTAATTTCTCTTGTAATTTTCTACTAATAAAACATATCTTCATTTTGTTCTTCTAGATTTCTCTATAAATTTCTTGTTTTCACAAAGATTTTATTTCTTTTCACAATTAAAATCCTTCACAGATCTTTCACAATCAAAATCCTTCACAGATCTTTCCTACTGTTTAATAAAAAAAATTACAATATTTCTGAGAAGAATCCAAGAAATACAAAACTAAAATTTACTCATTCTTTTTCAAGGAAATCAAATTAACAAAGAGAAATACCTTTAACACCCCTGTTGTCTATAACTTGAGATTTGACTGTAGAAAAGAAAATCCTCTGTTGCCCGTAACACACAGTCCTCCAAAGCTTCTTCAACAATACACACAAGATCTTCCCACCAAGGAATCTTCCACAAAAATACAACCAAATACAGAGAAATAACAATTTTTAAGAAGAATGAATTTTACACAGCAAGAATTTTTTTTTAATTTCCCCGTGAAGAAATTTGATAACCCTACCGTAATTCCCAGATCCAATATAACCTCCGTAAGGAAATTTTCAACAACCATAAATAATAATTACACTGCACACATGTCGAGAAGTGGTCAAAATATCTTCTCCACCACTTCTCAGCAATTCTTGCCAATTTCCAAAAATGCATGCAAATAAAATTTAATTATTTTATTTAATTTAAATTTACAACCAATTTTTTTTAAATCACATGCAATTATTTTAAAATTTAAAATTTTAATATTTAATTTGCATGCCTTAATTAATTTATTTGCAAATTACAATTTCCACATACAATAATTTATTTAATAACTAAAAATACATTTTTTAAAATAATTATTTAATTTTCAAATATAACTATTTACACACTTAATATTTTAATTTAATTTATTTATTTATTTAATTAAATAAGTTTGATCTTTTAAAATCAAACCATTTAATCAAATAAACTAATTAATGAATTAAATTATCAAGCAACTAATTTCTTTAACATTTAAAATTAATTTAAATAACAATAATTAAAAATACAATAAACTATCATTAAAAATTAACCAAATTTACCTTCCAAGCAATTTATCCAAACAGAAAATGACAAAACAATCCTATGACTCTAAACTAAAATAGACGATGTACTAAAACCAGGGTTATAGATTAATCTAGGGTGAACCAAACTACTATCTCCTGATCAACGTATCCGTTGAGTCTTGACACGCTCAGACCTGAGTACCCAGGTGGAGTCGGTGTCATGTACCTGCAATTCCTGCAACCAAGCAAATAACGAGCATATATATATATAAAGCATTAAACAGACACACCGTGCAGAGAAAATCACGGATATCACAGGGCACTCACAAGCGAGTGATGCGATTCCGTTCTCCACACCAATACACATCACAACAGACTGACAAAATAAATAGTTGTTAGTCCACCATAAACAAGTACATAGCAATAAACAACTAAAAGTAAGCATCTACGCTATATCAAATCATGTCTAAAATCAATAATCACCAAACAACATATCATCGTGTCACAGAATAAATCCACTATTGCTCAAAACCAGCGATCAAAATATCCAAACAAAATATCATAGGTCTAGCAGTGTGAAAACATAACAGCAAAAAGCATAAGCATAAACGGAGGGGTACTACATATATACATATATTATTTAATATTTAAATAATAATTTTATTTTTTAATTAATTATTTATATATATAATTGATATATATATTATGTATATATTGCATGCATATATACATTATGTATTTTTAAATAATTTAATTAGTGAATTCAAATAGAAATATTTAAAATGAAAATTGTATATTTAAATATATATATATTTATTTATTTATTTATTTAATATACATTGGTGTTTAAATTATAGTTTAATTTAAGTAGATTATTTTTAGTGAAATCAAAATAAAGATTGTTTTATTTTAATTAAATGATTTATTTACTTAAAAGATTGTATTTAATAAGCTAATATGATTGAGCAAAGAAAATTAAATACTTAGCTTTGAATTCCGTAATGTTTATCAACGTGATTGGATTTCTCTTTTGAGTATGTACAAAGTAAATGAGTTATTTAATTTATAGCATGCACTATGATGATTAAATGAATTGGATTTACGAAATTCTAATATTAGTTGTTTTATTAAGAATTTCTTGAAATGTTTCGTTATGATGTGTGGCGTTCATTCTTGAAGTGGGGCAATTGAGTCAGTGTATATGTAAGTCTTCCAGATGGTTGTTTCAATTTGGTGTATGGGTTGTCGTTATGGTAGTGAACATTTGGAATACCTTGGGTAGTGCATCTAAACGTATCTAGTATTATACCCGGTTAATGTGAACGGGATGTGTGGACTTGATGTCTTGTTTAGGAGTCATTCTCCTTAGGTCACACTTGTGTACTTGAGTGTGGAGTTATTCCACGTGTTGTCTTAGAAGAGTGACTTGCAATGAGGGCCAACACACAAAGTGGTGCCAGGGTAACTCTTAGCAAGTTAGTTAATTAAATAATAACATAACAAACTTTTAGAAGCTTAGGTTTTATCAAACACTAAACAAAATTAATTGTGCCTCGCTCATGGATGCAAGGGCTTGTATAGACTTGGGATGAGACGAGAAGGCCTGGAATCGCAAGGTCATCTATCTTGTCTTCACGAAAGGTATTTGGTTCCACATGAGTGAGCATGGGTGTCGGGATTCGGTAGAGGCCACCAAGATAACACATAGTGGGGGTCGAAGCCTATGAAGATTCCTAGAGGAGATCCCTTGACGAGCTATGTGATGACACTCTTTCTAAGTCAATAGTTTGTATTTGGTTTTGTAAGTATGGTCTTCATGTCATTCTCGGTCTATTTTATTTTTGGAAGCAATGTGACTTATGTCAGTGATGTGAGAGTCGCACTTGAGTTGTTTGTATGGTCATTTAGTCCTTGTGATTGGTTGAGTCAGTGTGAGTTAACCTATGTCTAGAGATAGATGGTCTTGCCTAGGATTCCTTGTTACTATCTCCTAGCACGGGGGGTGAGCCTTTGGGTATCACATGGTTGGGTGGAACGTGCATCTTCCTCCGTTGGGTTAGCTTTTGTTCGTGTGGATGAGATTTCCAGTTGGTGAGCTCGTGGGATCATGTTCTTCCATGTTTTAATTCTTTCAGTCATTATTGTAATTTATTACCCCTCTTATATTGAGGTGGAAGATGTAATTTGTAACCTTGTATATTGGAAGTATCTCATTCGGGGAATGAGTGTTGTAATCATATTGTAAGGATTATTATTGGGATCATGTGGTAATTCTTATTCCTTGACATAATTTAATCTCGTATGGAATGAATGTGTAATTATTAGGTTATATAACTAAATGTATGAGCATTTAAATTGTTAAGTATTTTAATTGTTATGTTTTAATTCATGTTTCTTGTTTGGGTTTAAGTAAACTCAGTCTCGTAACCTTAGGGGCTGTTGGCAATGTGTAGTGAACTTTCCTGCTTTTTGGTACTTTAAAAAAAAAAATTATTGTGTTTGTGTTGTTAATTGCAACTTCCCCTAGGGTTGCATGGTGGGGGAATTACAATAGCTTCTAACAATAGATGTTTTCTACAATGTAGGAATAAATAATCTAGAAAATAGACTGAAATGAGTGAAATATGAAAATACCTTAATGGCAGACCCTACAACTTGAACTTCGTGTCTCCTCCAACTTGTCTGCAGAGAAATTTTGTTACAATGAGAATATTTGTCCAACACTTTAACTTCTTAAAGCTTGATTTCATGGAAAAAATGGAAGTAGATGAACATTTAATGCCTTAACTTGCCTCATAACACGTGGTAGTTGTCACATCACCACTTCCAATATAACTATCTTTCAAAAATTTGAAAAAAAAAGTCTATAAGCAGCAAAGTGGGGAGTTTAGTGAACTTCACAAATATGCACTTGATTTTGAACATCATGGTGAAACACCACCCAGACAAATAATCATCCAAGAAGTAGCAAAAAAAAGTTCGACAAAACACATAAAACACCACTTGGGTTAAAAGTGGAAAACTGATGTAAAATAGGCACAAGCAACAAAGTGAGGGGTTTGATGAACTTAATAAAACACCACCTCATTTTGAATGATGACCTAAAATACCGCCCACATAAGACTATGAGTCATTTATAGATTGGTGAATGAATTAAATGAAGCATGGAAAAAATATAGTGGTAACAAGATGAAAGAATTAAGTAGTACATATTAGATTTTTAGAATGAGGATACACAAAGATAGAAATAATAGGAAGATATGGTGTCACAAAAAGCTTATATGGAGAAGGTTCAAAAGTGCTGGAATATGCAAAATACACAACTAGACAATACTCCATTTCTTTTTCATAATAAATTATCTTTAAAACATTTCCCTAGAACATAAGAGGAGAAGACATAGATATCTCATGTATTGTACTCATCAACAACTATAAGTATTATATTTTCCATGGCATGCACTAGACCAAACATTATAAAAGTAGTGGGACTAGTCAATAATTACATAGCAAATATAGGTATTGAGCATTGGACGAATTTGAAGTGGATCCTCAACTATTTGAGGGGAACTTCTAATGCTTCTGTCTATTACTACAAGAGTAGTGTTTAGGTTAATGGGTATGTGGATGCAAATTTTGGTGGAGACAGAGATAAGAGAAAGTCCACTACATGAAAAGCTTTCTCCTTAGTTGGAGATGCAGTTAGCTGGGTATCAAAGCTAAAGACAATGGTGGAATTGTCTACTACTAAAGCTATATATGGATGAAACACATGCTAGCAAGGAGTTAATCTGGATTCATATAATTTTGGGTGAACTACAAGTAAAGAAGGATAATAGGTGTTGCATTGTGATAGCCAAAGCCACTTAGATCTCTTTTGCAAGGATGTGGGAAGAATAAAAATGACAAAGAATATATTTTCCCATTTCTAACTAAGCTTCAAGGGTCATTTCAAGTCTTCTCTCCTACTTTATACTCTACTATGGATGCATTGGGTGATGCATTAACCATGCCTGATTTCAAGGTTTTTTGTGAGTGTTTGACTCATGAACATGCAAAATTGATTCAATTTGAATATCTTTTTGGTTCCAAAACTCAGGCATTGGTAGAATAGACATCCAAAGGGAAAGACACGAAGAAACAAAATCCCAAGATAGATTCTTCATCAAGTAGTGAGCGTTCCTCCAAAACATCTCAGAAGTTAGAATAGAAACCTCAAACCACTCCTCAGTATGATAAAAATTCTAAGTCTAGTGAGTCTTCCTCCAAGATGAAGAAGAAATTAAGTGAACCTTGCAATTTTTCGGTAAGGAGGATATCTAGTCAATAGATGTTGGAAGAGATTAGAATCTTTGGAGGAATCCATGCAGCAGCATAATATCTCCACCCCTAAATCTTCTTCCTCCTCTATAGGTAAAGGTCATGCTATTTTTACACAATCCTTACCTTATGCAACTCTATGGATACTTGATTCTGTCATGACACATCACATGACACACTCTCATAATTTGGTCTTTTCCCTTTTAGATTGCAAGACTACTTAGATTGTAGTTGGGGATTATACACAACTTTCAATTTTGGTCTTTGGCACTATCAATTTGAGGGTGGTTTCCTTCAAGAGGTACTTATAGTTCCTAATATCTCCACCAAACTTATTTCAATGTATTATATTTTTCAATCTAGTGTTAGTAGGATAGTCGAGTTTACCCCACATGATGTAGTTATTTGTGAACTTCATGGTCCTGATATTATTGTGGCCACTGGGAGTGTTGATTCTTCTTCTCATTTATACTGATTTGATGGTTTTGAGAGTTTAGTTGGTTCAATTTCATCATTTATAAAACATGCATACATTATGAACATGATGTGGCATGAATATTTTGGTCATATGTCAATTACAAATATCTCCAATAGATGAGTACACAAGCATTAGTGTCCAGGCTCCAAGATTTCATGTATTGATGGTGTTTGTCGAGGATCTATTCTTGGAAAACATCATTAGGATTCTTTTCCTACAAGTAGAGCCACACATGCCAAGGAACCTTTAGAGTTGGTTCATAGTGGCCTCATGTCATTCCCGACCTCTTCATTTTTATGGGCCAAACATGTGCTCACATTTATTGATTACTTCTCCAAGCGTTCATGGGTGTACTTTATTAAGTACAAGAGTGATGACTTTGATTCTTTCAGGATCTTTAAGGAATTCATGGAGAAGCAATCTGATCCTTCTATTAGGCATATATGCATAGATAATTGGGGGAGTATGTTAATCAAACTTTCAAGGAATTTTGCACTAAGCATGGTTTGCAACATCAACTTACAATTCCATACACCCCTCAATAGAATGGTGTTGTTGATCGAAAGAATGAAACTTTACAAGAGATGGCCAACTGTATGATTCAGTCATGAGATACAAATTCTTCATTTTGGTATATGGTATTTAATTGTGCAAACTATATTCAAAATCATATGCCTCACAAGGCATTGTGACATATGACTCATGAGAAGGCTTGGTCCCATGTTAAGTCTGATGTATCTTCATTCAAATTCTTTGGTAGTGAGGCTTGGGAATTCATTCCTGAAGTTCAACAAAAAACCATGGATAGGAAGAGTCGACCACTCATATTTTTTGGATACTATGAGGATGTTAAGGCATCAGGTTTTTTGATCCTAATTCTAGAGATTTCTTGTTTTGACAAGATGTCTAGTTTGATGACCGCTTTTCTCAGATGGATTCTCCATCCTCATCTTATCCCTCGTCACCTGCTACTCACTCCTCATATCTTTAAGATTACTCATCTCTTGAGGATGAGGATGAGGTGTATATGCATAGATAATGGGGGGAGTATGTTAATAAAACTTTAAAAGAATTTTTCACTAAGCATGGTTCGCAACATCAGCTTACAATTCCATACACCCTTCAAAAAAATGGTGTTGTTGCTCAAAAGGATGAAACTTTACAAGAGATGGCCAACTATATGATTTAGTCATGAGATACACATTCTTTGTTTTGGGATAAGGAAGTTAATTGTGCAAACTATATTCAAAATCATATGCCTCACAAGGCATTGTGACATATGAACCATGAGAAGGCTTGGTCCCACGTCAAGCCCAATGTATCTTCATTTAGAGTATTTGCTAGTGAGGCTTGGGCATTCATTACTGAAGCTCAATAGAACGCCATGGAGAGGAAGAGTTTACCACTCATATTTGTTGGCTACTATGAGGATGTTAAGGCTTTAGGTTGTTTGATCCTAATTCTAGAGATGTCTTGTTTCAGCGAGATGTCTAGTTTGATGAGTGCTTTCCTCAGATGGATTCTCCATCCCTAGCTTCTCCCTCATTACCTACTACTCACTCCTCATATATTTATTATTACTCATCTCTTGAGGATGAGGATGATGCTCCAGCTATCCCACCACCTCTAGATATTTATCCCTTACCCAAGTGGTCCCACAATACAATTGATGTAGTTGGACCTTTGGCATGTGATTCTTCAAACTCCTTTCGCACTCATACACAAACATCGAGTGTTAGTCTTTTGAGACATATCATTTTGGATGATCCTCATATTTTTCAAAGGTGGATGGTATTCTTGAGTGGGATAGTGCTATGGTAGATGAGTATTCTTCTCTAATGAAGAATCATACTTGGGATCTTGTTCCTCTTCTCAAGGGAAGAAATTTGGTTCGATGCAAGTGGGTGTACCATACCAAATATGCTATAGATGGTTTTATTGATAAGTATAAGGCTCATCTTATTGTAAAGGGTTTCTCTCAAGTCGAAGGCATTGATTATTCTAAGACCTTTTCCCCTATTTCTAAGATGAATTCTATTCGCCTTGTACTTTCCCTAGCAACTTCACAGGGATGGTCAGTATTTCAAATGGATGTGAAGAGTGCCTTGCTTCATCATGATCTTCATGAGAAGATTTATATAGACCAGCCACATGGTTTTATTGAGGACTCTCCACTGCTTTGCAGACTTCACTATTCACTGTATGGTCTCAAATAGGCCTCTTAGAATTGGTATGAGAAGATGGACTCTTTTTTTCTTTCTTTTGGCTTCACACGATGTCATTTCAATGCCATATTTTACATTTAGAGATAGAAGGGTGATCTTTTGATCCTCGTGCTATATGTGGATGCTTTTATCCTTATAGATAGTTCATCCTCCATGATTGAGAATTTTCAACGAGCTTTTATGGAGCAATTTGAGATGACAAATATCGACCTTCTGCACTACATTCTTGGTTTACATGTTATTCAGTCTTTGGATGGGATTTCCATATTTCAGTAGAAGTATGTTATTGACATGCTTTAGAGATTTGGTATGCTTGATTGCAAGTAGTCCCCCACACCATTCCAATTAGGTGTTGTATTATCTTACACTTGTACTACTCCATTAGAAGATGCTATATTGTACAGGAAGTTTGTTGGTAGTCTTTTGTACCTAACACATTCATGTCTTGATCTTTCATTTGTGGTTAGTCTTGTCTCTCAATTCTCACATGACCCACATGAGATTCCTTGGAAAGCTTCCAAATAAATTTTGAGATATATTCAAGGCACATCATATTATGGTATTCACTATACATCAAGAGATCGTCGAATAATTAGCTTCACTAGCTTAGTTTGGGTTGGTGATGTCAATGATAGGAAGATCACTTCTAGCTTTGTTTTCTTTCTTATTTTTAGCCCCATTACATGGTCTTGCAAGAAGCAATCTTCCATTACATTATCATCCACAGAGGTTGAGTATCATGCAATAGTTTTGGCCAACCAAGAGGTTTTGTGGCTTTGTTAGTTATTGACTAAGTTCGGTTTTCCTCTTGATAGTCCCATAATTCTTTGGTGCAACAATCAGAGTGTCATTCACATTTATCGCAATCTAGTTGAGCATCAATGTACTAAGCACATAGAAATCCACATACACTTCATATGACATTTGATTCAAGATGGTTTTCTCACCTTGGGGTACATGCCTACAAAGGATCAGGTTGCAGACATCTTCATGAAACCTTTAGCATTGCCTCATTACCTCGATTTGTGATCTATGCTTAGGGTGAAAGAAGTTTTCCTTCGGGGGTCTTCGTGAGGCCTTGTTCCTTCATGTTTTTTTAACATGCTTTCATCTCTCTTTCAGAGATGAGTTTTTCCATGAGGTTTTCTCCTTTTTTCTCTAGTTATGAGATATTTCTTTGATTTTACTAGGTACCTCATTAGGCCTAGTTGAGTACCTCACCAGGCCTAGTTTTTGGGACCCATTCATGCTTTCTTTACTTTTTATGCATTGGTTTTTAGATTTTTTAGCTACTCCCTAAGTTACACTTAAGGGGCGGTGTTGGAGTTATCATGTATTAGATAATAATTAATTAATATTTAATTAATTATTATTCTAATTCGCATGCACTTAAGCTAAACTTAGGATTTCTTTTTTAGTTAACTGAGTGCTTTATTTAGTTAACTAGAGAGCTAATATTAGATCATTTTGTCTGATCGCACAAGATGTTGACACTTTTCATGCTCTAATCCCTTTATCATTAGGGTTGCTATTATAAATCAGTCTCTCTCTTGTATTATTCAATCTATAAGTATTTTCTTTTTGAGGAATAGTAAATCTTTGTTTTGTAGAACTCTTGTGTGGAAGATGTTTTATTTGTTGTTTCATCCTGTATCTCATGTTATTCATAAATCTAACATCTAAGAACTTCCAACACCTCCTTGAAGTTTTTTTTCTGACAAACCAAGAGTGTAGAGTAGAAGTGTCAAGTGTAGATCTTAAATCTATACCAAAAGAAACTCTACTTGAAAAACTTGTCACATTGACCAGTGGTAGATCCAATCTTTCTTCATGATCTTATTCTTTGTATAGAGAATTTCCTAGTAATAATAATAATCCATATACTGATTATAATCTAGAAGAATTCATAGGATCATCCATCCATCTTTCCTTTAGACATCATTCCTATGTTAATCCTTATCCTTCTAAGCTTTCTTTAGCAACACTATTTGATTTGAGCAACAATCCAAAATTAATGGATAGATTATTTAGACAGGTCAATAAAAAATTGGCTTTAACCCCTAAAGAGGGTGAGCAAGAAAATAAAAAAGAGAAAGGGATAAAAACCACTAAGATGGGAGAAAATTATGGTATGCTAAAGGAGAAACTCCCGCGAGTAGGACCAAAAAGAAAATTTCCTACAAATTAGAAATGAAAGGAAAAGAACAAGAAATCATAGGCTATGAACTTGGAAAATGGCCAACCCCTAAGACTTTTACAGTTATTAATTTAGATGAGAAACTTTGGGGTATATATGAAACTAGACTTCATGTAGATATGGGAGAAAAAAGAAAAAAAATTAAAGCCCAAAGAAATTGGCTTGCACAATGGATGATTCCAGCTCAAGATAATTTAGATGATATGGCTTAGACATTATAAATACTGCTTTGATTAATCAACAAAGGTTACATATTGTCACTCGTACAAAATAAAATTGATTTTTCAATATCTAAGATTGATAAGCAATCTTCTTCTCTTTTAGATTTCATTAATTGTAAATATTTGATAAGAGCAATAATAGAATCTTCTTATTGGCAATTTCAACAAGGAAATGGATGAGCATATAATATTAGTTGACATGTAGATATTGTGTTTTTCTAATCTTTTTGGTGACTAGCCTGATTTTCTCCAACTTCCTTGCTACAAAATCTATGAGGGGTTTTTGGTCATCAAAATCTTTGCTCCTATTGTCTTCATGATTATGTTGATTGTCATAGATATGTGATAGATAGCTTTCTTGATGGGATTGAGTTGAAACTATTGTTTGTATAGTCTGTTGTGTTTGTCTTAATTGATAACTCAAACCAAAATTTTATTCACACAACTTCTTCTATCTTGGGCTCTTCATATTTAGTAAGTGATGCATTTTCTTCGTTGACCTCATCAATATTTTGTAAACATAGACAATAATTAGAAATCAATAAAATATAGTTTTTGGATAAGAGATTATTACCTCCATCTTACATAGAGGATTATTGTGTAGCCTATTAGACCTTTGTTTCCATTCTCTCTTGTGTTCTACAACATTGTCATGCGGCCCTAGTTTTGATGGTTCTTCTTGCTTACTAATTTCATCTTTAGCTATTTTCAACTTTTCTTCTCCTTCATTGGCCTCCTTATGTAGTTACCTAGACATCTTTTATTTGGATATCTTACTTTGATTAAATCCAAGTAATCATCAAAAGGAATTCTAAAGTCGATTTATCATATATCGTTTTTCATTGGCCAAGGATTTTTGGGGCTTCAAATCGGCACCTTTTCTAGTCCTATATTTTCAACAACACCTTTTCAATAGGATCTTTCTTCTTTTTTGCAAGATTTTTTCTTGAAAGAATGTAGGTTGATGATTTGTTCAATAACTCCATTCTAATTCCCTTTTTCATCATTCCATGGCATTATAGATGTCATCCACATTCTAATCTCTAGGTCTTCCCCTCTAATTTCTCATTAATCAATATTAAAAGAGATCTAATTGTACATGCTAGCATGATCATAGCTTCAATACCACTGTGATGTACCTAATCAAACAATTCTAAAAAATAGATGGATATGCAACTAAAATTAGTGATTGAATTCCAAATGTTGAAACCAAACCCTAGCCAACCAAAAATTATGCAATGTTGGAAACCCTTTTGCAAACTCAATCATTCAATGATCTAAACCCTCAATACAACACAAACAAAAAATCTAGCATGTGGACAAGCAATTATGACAAGAATGTTTACAGGTTTGAGTATAAAAACATGAATTAGAAATCTCAGAATAACAAGTCTCTTTTTATGGCTTTTGGAATTCACCTTTTTGTATTTTTCACATCATCAAATTCCATACAAACTAATCATCTAACTAATCCTTAATGTTGTTGATCCTCCTTAAAATATTCATAAAATAGTAGTAATCAATATTTGATCAGCCTCTTACAAATTTAAACATTCACTTCAAATGAGAATCTAATCCTTCAAAATGCTAATGTAAACCCTTATACATCTTAATAGTTTTTTTAGCTTGAATCCAATGTGTTAGACTGATTTGTGAGTGAACAACAATATCCTTTTCATGTTTATTGAAATTATTATTTTTTTGTATTTTAAAATGATATGGAACAAATACCAATTCAATTAACCAAATCCTAGATAGATATATAAAATCTCTTTCTATTTATATAAATTTTAATATCTCAAATCATAAATATTTTAAGATGTTCAAAGAATAGCAATGCAAAAATATTTGAAACCTTGAAAATTATGAAAAAAATTATAAAAATAATATTTAAATAATAACTAAATAAATAGTAATAACCTTGAATGGTATGTCAACCCCAAAGAGTGTCTAAGGCTGCAATCTTACCCTAGGGAATATTAAATACACTTGGGCCTTAAACATTAATCCTTCCCTATCATGCCCTTTAAAAGTATAGACTTCAACAAAAAAAAAAAAGGACAAAGATAATATTTCATAAATTGTTGCAACCCAAATATAATATGTAGCGATATTTTTCTACTAATTAAAAGAACACTTCAATCATGATTGAAAATATTACATCTAGCAACATAATTGATATAAAATACACATTTTAATATCAACAATTAGTAAATAATAATAAATTTTTATTTGTTGATATAAATAATTAAAAATAATATTTTTCATAAATTGTTGCAACCCAAATATAATATGTAGCGATCTTTTTCTACTAATTAAAAGAACACTTCAATCATGATTGAAAATATTACATCTAGCATAATTGGTATAAAATACACATTTTAATATCAACAATTAGTAAATAATAATAAATTTTTATTTGTTGATATAAATAATTAAAAATAATATTTAAATCTTATACAAATAATTGATATAATAAGTCTTTCACAATAAATATAGCAATTGAAAATCAATGATATAGGAATAAATTAAAATTTTCAATAATATTACTGATTAATATGAAATTTTCTTGCAAATTCAAACCATCTCCACACTCAAAGGATATGAAGGTTTTCATCCCCAAATCCAAGATTGAATCTAAAAGAATTTTTGTCCTCTGAATGCAAACTTGAAATTCTAAATTTGAACATGAAGAAGATGAAGAAAATGATGATGAATAATGAACGTTGACTTCTCTTTTGTAAGCATTTTGGCTCAGACCCTCTACTTATTTATTTGTTTCCCTCCTAATAATATAAAAATACTTTTAAATTACATTAAAAATCCCTTTTTAAATTATATTTTAAATAAAGTGTCAAAGGCACTTTTTAAATAATATTTAAGTGGTCTTTTTCTTAAAATGAAATAATTAGACCCACTTTTTAAAAAATTGGACACATGACATGACATCACCATTCATTATGCATTATATAATATGAAATATTGGCCATCTTGAAGAATATGAAATATTGAACGATTTGTCTAAGGAAAACATTCCTTAAAACTTTTTGGTCTTACGTAATTTGAGAGCATGAGAGATTTCCAAATAACAACTAAAGGGAAAATAATTCAATGTGTGCCTTAAAATGTGGATTTATTTTATCAATTTCCTCCACAACTGTGAGATTTTTTAAAACAAATCAAGTGCTTAGCTTCATGTCTACCATGAACTAGTTAGCGTTTAAAACATCAATATAGTAGTAATAAAAATAGAACCAAAAACCAATAAGAGGATAGTGGTTGAAAACATCAATATAGTAGTAATAAAAATAGAACTAGAATGAAAATCTTATAATCTAGAGGTTTTTCTAAATAGTCAAAGCTTTTGTGAAAGGTAATATTTGTTAGATGGGGCTTATTCAGATCTACTTTGTTGTTCTTAGCATTTTAATTTGTTTTTTACAATACAACACTAAAAAAAATAGTGCGAGATAAAATCTTTTTTCAAAAGTGGGAAAGTTCCCTACAATTTGCCTTAACTAATTTAATCTTAGATTGAAATCACAAACAATATTTGCATATATACACACTATACAAAATTTCTGGATGAGAGGGTTTACATAAATGAAATTACCATCTTTGTTTTTGCCTTGGATATAGGTAATGAGCTAATAATCATACTTTGCAAACAATTTTTTTTTTGTGTTAATAATGAAACAACTAATCTAAACACATACAAATAACACCTTGAGACTACCTAAAAGAAAGACCACATATTCTAATGCAGGAGCATCTAGGGGTACTAGCAATCTTGCATCACCAAAAATATTGCTATTTTATTTTATTTTATTTTCAATAAGGGCTTAGGGGTTATGAAAATAAATATTTTTAATTTGCAACTTTGTAATTTTCCTTGTGGAAAAATTGTAAATGTAATTTTGGAGGAATTATGCTCTAGTAAATATTTCAAAGGCATAAATGGGGAAATATTTCATTTGGGCATCCCATTTCTAGGTGGGGGGCACTTGGTATGCATGTTCAATTGCATGTTTTGTATGCATTTGTATGTTGGGGCCACAAACTTTGCATGTTGTTGCAAGTTCATATTTGGAGTTGTTGGAGCCGTCAGGAATCAATGGAGGCATTATAGTTGACCAAGATGATTGGCCAAGAGTTAAGCGCCCATGTGAGGTCCATGTAAGCAATGAATTGTTTTATATTTTATATTTTATCTCTCCTCAAAGTGGGTGTGGGATTTCAAGGTGGTAAGGATTGGTTGTTGTGGAAATTGTTAACATTTCATACCCCCCTTTGATGTCCCACCATTGATAACCGATCTGAGATATCCCCCATGGGCCATCTTGCATCTTTTCTCTTTGAAGTTTCCTAAAATTGGCTAAGTCCCAGATTTTTAGGTTTTCGAGTTGCCACTTACTTGCTTACCTTGCATGCTTTCGCCATCGCTCTTTCTCCTTCTTCTCTCCTTCCCTTTTTTCTTCTAAGTGTTTCAGGTGTCAACCTTTGGCCTTACCCTTTACCCCTTACCAATCTCTCTCCTCTTCCATTTTCACCTTTCTCCTACTGGCCTTCAAGTGTCATCCTTGCTCTTGCATCTTACCTCTTACCTTTGGAGGTAAGAGGTAAATCTTCCCTCTAATTCCCGAAAAGTTGGCTTTTTTGGCTTTCCATCATCGATTCCTTCGAAATGTCGAAGGGACCATTATTTTGGTCTCTCTGATATTCATTCTATACTCGACGAGCTTCTTCAAAATGTCGAAGGGACCATTCCTTTGGTCCTGCTAATATTTGGTTGTCTCTCTAATGGTTTCTTTTTAGAATTCATCTAAGTGTTGAATGCTTTAAGCTTCGGGGGTAATGCTTCTCCCTTACCTCCAATTTTTGAAGGTAAGGTTTCCCTCTTACCCCTGATGTTTCCTTTATTCTTCTTGCTTTCTTCTTTCCTTCTTCACAACATGAGGTAAGCTATAAGCCCGACTCCCGACCTCCAACTGCCTGATTATCAATGTTCGACAAATGCTTTTTTGGGGTCTAGACCATTTAATTCAAATGCTTGCAAAGGTGTTTTTTGGGCCGAACACCCCTACCTTCCTACATATTGGATGTGTTTTTTGGGTGACAACATTAATGTGCAACCACTTCCCAACTACCAGGCATGTTTTTTAGCATTTGAGGAAAACATTTATTGCTCTTTTGACTTCTCCAAGTGGATTTTAAGGGTGTCATGCTCATTTATTGTTGTTTGTTGACTTTCCTAACAAATCCATGCCCTAATCGTGATTTTCATGGGATGGCTTAGATCTTTCACACACATCATTGCTAACCCTAGTTAGGGATAGGGTTTAATTTGTTGTTCCAAGTTATGCCTAATCTATAAAGGCAAGAAATGTATTCATTTCAAGGGTTCTTCATTTGGCTCCTCTAGGATTTTTCTTTTCCATACATTGTATTTTACACTCTACCATTGTAAAGATTGGTTATATGCCTTTGCATTAATGAAGTTGATCATTGTGTTTGGTTCTCTCCTTTTTTATGTATGATTAATCTTTCATTACCTTCATGTTGGAGTGTTTGTTTGCAATTTTATGTATACATGTTTGATTTAAATTGTTTGCAATTGTTGTGTTGAGAAACTCTCTTTCTTTCCAACACGTTGTCAAACCCTAACCTCCATGTTTTCCTTTGAAATCAGCCAAATAGAGAGTTGTGTGAGTCTTTTGGTCCTCTTCAACGATGTATTTGAGAAAATATTGACCAAGAAGAAACAACCTTCTATCTTGGTGTACCACCTCCATTTCCCTTTCATGCATTCCTTCTCCCATTTTCCACTATGAGTTGTTAGAGTAGGTTAGTGGTAGGTTTTCATGTGTTGGGTTGGACCAACACATTGCACTTGGATTGAAAAAGGAAGTCAGCCTTCTTTGAAGATTTGACCTCATACGCACAAAGTTCCCACACCTTGAGGTTGTTTCCATTGTTTCATTGGAATGTTGAGCTTCGTTCTCAACAAGGTGTAATTTCATGTGACAACAATTTCTAGCACGCCCGGTGGGACTACTTTCTCTCCATTGAAGAATTTGGTGTTTTCTTCAATGCACCTTGCCTTTTGAGGCATATCTTCAAACACCATGGTGACTCCACTCAAAATTTGTTGGTTCAAGCAACCCAGTTTTACTTCACTTTTTTTTATGGAGTGGTGCTCTTCATCATTTTAGCCTTTGGAGGTAGTCCTACATGCACCTGGAAACTCTGCAATATCTATCTTTGGGTGACTCTATTGGTATGTTCCCAAAATATTTGGTAAGGTAGTCCTTTGCTTTCCTTTCAAAATTTCAAAGTGTTTCATGCCATTCCCATGCTTAAATATGTCAAGTTGTAATGGAAACCATGTGTATACCCCACCATTTCATGACAAGCCAACTTTGTTCCTCACAATCAGCCATATCAGGCTAGTTATACCTCCCATTTCATTCCAAAGAACCCTGCTATTGTGGTTTCTCAACCTTCTCAAAACACATACCACCCACCCCACCTTGATCATTCTTCTTGGAAACCTACATATTTTTATAAGCAACCCCAAGAGACTCATCATTTTCAAAATCATCCTTTTTTCTCTCCTACTCAACCCCAAAATTTTGATAATTTAAGTGCAAGTGAAATCATAACCATTTTTCTTGATTTCAATAGACAAATTGATGAGCTTCGAAGACAACAATAGTTTAACCTACAGCAAGAGGAGTGGAATAATCAAGCCTATCAATGGAAACAAGGTTATTTCCCACGACAGGATGAGCTTGTCCATCAAGCTCACTATCCTCAATAGCAAGAGTTAGAAGCTCGGTGGAGGTATGAGTAGCAAATGGAGGCACAAAGAAAGCAATAAGAGGAATATATAGTAAATGATGTTATTGCTAGGAAATAGCAACTCAGACTTGCCCTTGCTCTAGCACAAGTTCCCAAGCCTCAGGTAGCCCCTTGTGTGCCTAGTTTCAAACAAACACCTCCATCAGTTCTAAAATAGGACTCTTAAAACTCCCATTATCCCCCCTTTCGTTCCAAAAAAGCCTATTATGCAAGAGGTTTGCAAGCACAAAATTTTTAGTTTCAAGAATCCTAATCAGCCCCTTGAAACTCCAATACACCCTCTTGCGCCATCAAGCAGATCTTCTATGTTGGAGATCCTAAGTTTGTGAGCCTCCATTCCTCACAAGAACTCATCCTTGAGGAGGCTCAACCTTTTACTCCTATTGAGCAGTCCCTTCCAGAGCTTCAACAAGTGTTTCAATGCCATTTTGACCATTTTTCTCCCTCTTTCCCTATTTCACTCTTTAAGGGTGGACCTATGGTATGGGATCCTAAATAGTCAGAAGAACAAAGGAAGGCGCAGTTTCAAGCTAGGATCAAAGAGGTTTTTCTTGAGGAGCCTTCATGTGCTCAAAACAATGAGTGTCTTGGTTTACAAGAAAAAATTCAAGATGACACAGTGTTGTAGCAACAAGACATTAAAAAGGTAGAGAAATATGATATAGTAGAGGAATCAGTCCTCTCATTTGATGTTCTCCCTTGTTTTATTGAAGATGAGGAGGATAGATCACATATACATACATTGGTATAAGCATCTGGGAAACTTAGTCCTAGCTTGATGGGTGAGGACAACTCCATGGTTTTGGAGCAACAACAATAGACATGTTTATTCCCTGCTATGGTGGATGAAGATCCCCAATCTATTGAGGTCTATGGTTTTGAACGAGAGTGCCTTTTTTGGGATGTTATATAAACCTTTTTCTCAAGTTTAAATTCCAAATCATCACCCCCAAAAGAGGAGCTTTGTGGGAAACAACATGAGAGTAAGGTGACAATAGAGGATGTGGCAACCATTACATGCCAAGAGTCTAATTTTGTTGTAGCTTGTTGCCAAGAGGAAATTAAAATAGCAAGACAACTTGAAGAATTTAGTTCTTCACCTGAAGTGTCTCACAAACCAAAGGTATGTGTTGATCAAGTGTGCATCAATGCATGTAATTATGATGTATGTTGGTTTTCTATTGTCCCTGAATGTAGCAATGTTGAATATGAGGTCTTCATTATTATGGATAATGTGATTGAGTTAGAATTCTTCACATGGAACCAACACACTGAAAAATCCACCATTGAGCAGTCACACATTTGTTTAGAGAGTGATGCCCCTGTTGCTCAAATTGATAGTATGTCTGAGCTTCAAATTTCATGTTTTGAGGTGCATGAAGAAGAGATTCCTTGTGCAGATCAAAAATCAAGTTTGGCATATTTTGCATCACCATGTGAGCTGGAAACTTTCTCTTTTGGTTTTAGTTCATGCAATGAGGAGGTCAATGGTGATGACATTGGCTTATCCTTTTGTGAGGTTAATTTCATTCCCTCTACAAAAGGTTCTTTCTTGGAGGTTGACCTATCTTCAGAAAGTTTCACCCCTATTGTTGTATGTTCACCTAATGCACCAATGTTAGATGAATCTGACTCTTGCATCATATGGTTCTCCTACAATGTCAAAGTTTATAATGAGGTGATCCTTCACCTTGTAGGCATTTTGTGCAATTGCATACATGTCAAAAATAGTTTTCAGTGGTTGTGGTTGGGTGAGGTCTACAACTATGGTTTGAGGGAGATCAGCTCCTTCAAAAAGTTCATCTTTGACATAGGCAAGCTTCCATTCTTTGTTTTTTGTTATTTTAATGTATATATTGTATGTACCTTTCTTTCCATGAAGTGTGTTTGCACACCCTGCATTCTCCTTAAGGGAATGTATGCTCTTAGCTTTCATGCTTTTCTCCAAGTGCAGGCCTACACATGTTTTGTTTTATCCCTTGGGAGGCCTAGTTGTTGAAGTTTAACCCTCATGACTTTGTACCCAATGGACAGATAAGGCCTCTGGATTCCATGATTAGTAGGAAATCATCCTACAAAAGTTGTCATTAATGTTGAAATTTCATATCCCCCTTTGATGTCCCATCATTGATAATCGATCTGAGAGATCCCCCATGGGCCATCTTGCATGTTTTCTCCTTGAAGTTTCCTAAAATTGGCTAAGTCCTAGATTTTCAAGCTTTCGAGTTGTCGCTTGATTTCTTACCTTGCATGCTTTCTCCATCACTCTTTCTCCTCTTACTTCCCTTTTTTCTTCTAAGTGTTTCAGGTGTCAGCCTTTGACCTTACCCTTTACCCCTTACCAATATCTCTCCTCTTCCATTTTCATATTTCTCCTACCAACCTTTAGGTGTCATCCTTCACTCTTGCATCTTACCTATTACCTTTGAAGCTAAGAGGTACGTCTTCCCTCTAATTCCAAAAAAATTGGCTTTTTTGGCTTTCAGTCATTGATTCCTTCAAAATGTCCAAGGGACCATTATTTTGGTCTCTCTGATATTCATTCTCTCCTTAATGAGCTTCTTCAAAATGTCGAAGGGACCATTCCTTTGGTCCCGCCGATATTCAATTGTCTCTCTGATGGTTTATTTTCAAAATTTGACTATGTCAAATGCTTTGAGCTTCAAGGGTAATGCTTCTCCCTTACCTCCAATTTTCAGAGGTAAGCTTTCCCTCTTACCCCTGATGTTTCCCTTCTTCTTCATGCTTTCTTCTTTCCTTCTCCCAACATGAGGTAAGAAGTTAGCCCGACTCCCAACCTCCGACCGCATGAACACTGATATCTGACAACTGCTTTTTTGGGTGTCTAAACCATTTAATTCAAATTCTTGTAAAGATTTTTTCGAGCCTGACGCCCCAACCTTCCTGTGGATTGGACATGTTTTATGGGCAACGACATTAATGTGCAACCACTTCCCAACTACCAGGCATTTTTTTAGGGTTCAAGGACAACAGTTATTCCTCTTTTGACTTCTCCAAGTGGATTTTACTAGCGCCAATGCTCATTTATTGTTGTTTGTTGACTTTGCTAACAGATCCATGCCCTAATCACAATTTTCATGGGATTGCTCAAATATTTCACACACAGACTTCATTGCTAACCCTAGTTAGGGTTAGAGTTTGGTTTTTTGTTCCAAGTTATGCCTGATCTATAAAGGCAAGAAATGTATTCATTTCAGGGGTTCTTCCTCTAGCTCCTCTAGAGTTTTTCTTTTGCAGACACTATATTTTATGTAATTATTGGCTATATGCCTTTGCATTAATGAAGTTGATCATTGTTGTTGGTTCTCTCCTCTTTTATGTTTGAGTAATCTTTCATTACCTTCATGTTGGAGTGTTTTTTTGCATTTTTAGGTATACATGTTTGAGTTAAACTGTTTGCAACTGTTACACATTGAGAAATTCTCTTTCCTTCTCGCACTTTGTCAAACCCTAACCTTCATGTTTGCCTATGAAATCAACCAAATAGAGAGTTGTATGAGTCTTTTGGTCCTCTTCAATGATGTATTTGAGAAAACATTGGCCAGGAAGAAACAACCTTCTATCTTGGTGTACCACCTCCATTTCCCTTTCATGCATTCCTTCTCCCCTTTTCCCTTGTTAGTTGTTAGAGTAGGTCAGTGGTAGGTTTTCATGTGTTGGGTTGGACCAACACATTGCACTTGGATTGAAAAATGAAGTTGAACTTCTTTGAAGATTCGACCTCATATGCACAAAGGTCCTACACGTTGAGGTCATTTCCATTGTGTCATTGGAATGTTGAGCTTCATGCTTAGCAAGGTGCAATTGCACATGACAACAGAAACCAATAAAGGTTTTCTCCTAACACATTCTCTATATATTGATGCTTGTTCATTTGGAGAAGGGGTGCTTTTGGAGAAGTTGTGGTTGCATACCCAGATGTTTTTGGAATGAAGCTAGAATGTTGAAGATATTATGTTGCAGATTTTTTTGTATGTATGAAGCCTAGATTATAAGGAAGCATATAACCTTAAGTTTGATGTAATCATTTTATGAATTAAGAAAATAGAATGTTGTTGATTTTCTTTCGTTAAATCTGAAATTTAAAGGCATAATGCAACCATATTTCAAGTCTCTTTGTGTTTGTTTGATTTCAATTTTGAAGGGAGAGTATCCCTTGCATTAGTGGTATTAGAGTGACAGTTCCTGAGTGTGCAAGAAAAAGAATTAATGTGAGGCAGTTTGCACCAGGACCTGAGGGTGGAGAGTGTGATTTTTGTTGCAGGTGTATGTGAAACTTGCAAGAGAAGCTACAGAGAAGATTTGTGGAGTACAGGTTCTTGACTGTATAAATAGATTGTCGAATATGAGGCAGTTTGCAATAGAACCAAAGAGAGTTGAGGATTGGATTTGTGTGAATAGATCATCGACCATGAGGTAGTTTATACCTAAAAGTAAGTGTGAAGTGGTAGAGTTCTATGAAATTATCGTACCTAAAAGTAAGTGTGAAGTGATAGAGTTATCTGAAATTATTGTATTAGGAATGTTGCAGGTAGAGAGAAGTCCTAAACATTCAAGAGTTGGGAAGCCATGAAGGAAATGTCTTTGTAGATTGTAGAGCGTGTTGTTGTGAGTTAAGGGAATTGCAAAATTTGAGAGGATGGAATGGGTCTTGAGGAGGCCCATAAGAAATTTATTCTAGGAACAATATTGGGAAGAAGTGGAAAATAGGAAGTACCATGAAGAATTTGAAAAGCTCAAAGTTGAAGTAGATGTATTGGAAAAGATGGTTAATAATGATGTGAGAATATGGGATGAGAGATAAGAGAAGAAGAACATTCTCATAAAAGATGATAGTAAAGAGAAGATCAAAAAGAAAAAGTATTGTAGCCCTTTAGCAGAGGTCAAAAGGATAAAAAAAAAAGAGAGAAGAGTTGGAGGAAATTGTAATTATCTTTCTAATGATATTTTGAATGCGGGAAAGAAACAAAATGTAACAGAGTGTCATGTATGTGGCATAGAAGAAGAAGAAGACGAAGAGGATGAATATGAAGAAATTGATGAGCCTGAATCTAAGGAATGTCTATTGGAAGACATGAAGGATGAAATTATAGAGGTTGCAACAGCAACAAAAGAGTTGAATGCAATGGAGAACATTGGAGAAGAGGACATCGAAGTTGAAACAGTAAAAGAGGAGGTATAACTTGCATTTTGTGATTTAATTGGTGATTTTGATTTGCTTATGAATTATGTGAATGGAATGGGTGAATATAATGAAGCTAAAAATTTGATTGCAGTAGTAAGGAAGAGAGGAATATCATATTTTGACAAGGTTAGAACCAAATCTAGTTTGTGTTTGAATGATATGACGAGTGATAGTGAAGAAAGAATTGTAGCACTGAAAGTTGTAGTAGAAGGCGATGAGGTAAAATGAAATTTTAATATATATTTTGATAAAGATAAGAATGTAGAAATTGTTGAACACTCAGAATACTGAGAGGGGGGTGAATCAATATTCTATATAACCAATTAATCACAAACCATCCAATTAACAAAGTATATCTAATTGTAGTAATGAATGTAAACATGAAAGAGGTCTCAAGACCACATAACACATGAACACCAAGATTTTTACATGGAAAACCTAAAAAGGGAAAAACCACGGTGAAGATTAGCTCACAATATATTATAACTAGTTATAAGACATTACAAGGGCTCACTACCAGGACTCACTATCCTCATGAGGCTCATAGCTACAAATAGATACAAAACAAAAATGGCTTCACAGCCAAAATGTGAACTGATACAAAGTGCACCTTCCTTGTGTTGAATTAAGTTCCTTTGAAGCTTTGAATACAAAATATTGCTCTACTTAGCAATTTTTCAACATTCATAGCACTTCTACCCTTATTCAGATCTCACACATCTAATTTTGCATGTTCATACAATATCAAATCTCTCGCATATCATCTTTCTTGTTATCACCATCTTACAACACAAAAATGTCTCATATATATACCCAGTTACATTTGCATACATCAATTAGGTCAACCTAATTAGATGTATCCCTATTTTAATTTATCAATACCTTGTCAGCTTCATACTTGAATCAAAAACCTCTTCGCTCTCAACCCAAATGTGCAAAGCTTGATTTTAGTCAGCATGGACCTAAAATAGGTCCTAATAACATTCGCAGTACATGCTTAATATCCAAAACACATATCATGTATTAGGTCGGCCAATAATTAGACCTGATCACAAAACAAGCCAACTAATCACACACCAACGACCCATCTGATTGCATAAGCACTCACCAACTAGAATGTGTAGATTAGTAACACCTATAGACTATCTCCCAAAATTTTAAAGACTGATTCCAAACACCAAAGGAATGCAGACCAAATTACACACCCATTTACACTATATAAAGCCAAAAACTATATGTCGAACTTCTACTACTTGCAACTTACAGCCTATTCATCAAAAATCATTGAAATTTTGATCACAAGTGAATTTGGTGGTCTTAAATAACATACTAAAAACTCATAAGTTGATCTTATAATATGAGCAATTCTGGACCAAATTACTAGATTAAGATGTCACCAAAACTATTTATCAGATTAGGCAAAATTGTCAACAAACAATGTTGGCATCAGTAACAACAAATCAAAGTGTTCCTTCTTCATTCTTTCAAAAATCTCCCCCTTTTTCATTGATGGAAAAATGTTCCAAAAATGAACTCCCCCTTTCAAAAATACATCAAAACTTCTCCCAAAACATTTGTTATCATTTGTTTCCAACAAACTTCTACCCAATTCTTCTCAATTCTTCTCCCTCACACAACTTCTTATCAACTCTAGCACCAAAACTTCTCCCAACTTCTCAAAACTTCTCCCCCTTTGACATCAAGGACAAAGGGTATGTCGGTAACATACTTGTAGGCACTAAACTTGATGTACTAACTCCCCCTCAGGGAGTTATCCAAAATTTTGATTCAGTTGTGTGTACAAAGAAAAACTAAAAGCAATTGAAACAATAAAAGGAAAAACATGAAGAATGTTTATCCATAGGTGGAGACAACTTTTAACTCCTTGAGAATGGCTTCCCAAGCAAATTTTCCTTCATACCAAATATTTTTAGTTGTAGCAAGCACCTTATACATTGATTCCAACTCCACTAAGCTCTCCTCTTTCTCTTTCGGAGTAGTTGGATTAGGATTTATCTTTTCAAGTTTCTCTACATCCACAAGGCACTTGACACCGAAATGTGCTTGGTCTTCACCAAGTCTCCAAGCTATCCAAACCACCTTATAACATCTTATTTCTATCTTTGCAAAGTGAAAAACTTGTTTTGCAAATCTGAAATGGCAGTCCAAGAGGCATAGTTTCTATCTTTTGCATGATCATAAGCTTTGGAGGCATTAGCTAATTATGACTCCATTATTCCATTAAGTCTTAATGCCTTGAGTGGCATCCAAACACCTTATGCAATACAAGAATAATGTCTAAGCTTCATATTCACATTCTTTCACTTCTTTCAAGCATTTCATCACCTTGTTATGTGCAGTTACACATCTATCCTATAGCTCAAGCAATATTTTCTCTACAAGCCTTGATTCGACTTCTTTTATAGTCTACTCCTTTAGGCTAGAGATATACTCCCTTAGTGAATCAACCAAAAACCTTAAATTCTCAACAGGTGTTAGAGAATTGTTAACTGTGGTACCAAGGGTAGGATCCTATAGAGTCTCAATGGTGTCATTGATTAGTTTGGTCCCTTTTTGATGAGTCTTTATAATATCCTTTCTCTCAGAGGCATGAAAAGTATCTCCAAGCTCCAACTTTTGAATGGGTGAGATCTTATTCAGATCTACACTGCCTTGGTAAAATGGGAGTTGTATCAACTAGGGTGGAATGGTCAGTTGAATGCTTATTTTTCTTGTCAAAAGACCCTTGATTGCATTACTGAAGGATTCTTTGGATGACTTTGATGGCTCCATGGTCTTTTTGGATTCTTCTTCATTTCTTTCAACTTCAGTCTCTTCTAGGTTTTCTTCTTTCTCTTCTTCTTCTTCTTTTGGAGGGGTTTTCCTTTTGTTTGTCTTTGTTTTCATCCTTTTTATCCTCATCATCTTTCTTATCATTGTTCTTTTCATCTTGACCTTCTTCTTTTTCTCCATTTTTATTTCACTCACCTTCATTTCTAGCATCCTCATTTTGCTTGTCATGGTGGTCTTCAACACCATCATTGGCACCATCCTTATTTTGGTCTTCATTATTTTCACTCGTTATATTTTTAGTATCTTCCAGAGGAGCAGATTTCTCTAGAGGAGCATGTGTATCATCAACCACATTCCCTAAAACACCCTAATTTTGAGTCTATTCTACAAAATAATCATTTACTTCTACAACTTCTTTGAAAATAGGAAGATTAGTAATAGGAGGAATATTTTCCTCCGCATCTGTAACTTCATCCTTACCAAGATCCTTTTCTTGAGCTATTCTAGATGATGAAGCAACAATCATCCCAAATTTATTTTCCATGTCTCTCACTATATCCATAGTTTCTTGTTTCAACTTTTATGTACTATCCTTTTCTCTAGCCATAAGAATGGAAACTCTTTGTTTTACTCTAAACTGTTTAGTGTATACTTCCAACAAGGCAGCCTTGTCATCCTTAGATAAGGAGGATCCAGTCTCATTCAAGGAATCAGTTTTAATATTGTTCTCAACTTTAAGAGCTTCATGCCTTCTTTTCACCAAAGCTTTCCACACAAAATTAGTCACCTTATTTATGTTATCCATATTTGTATCTAAAATAATCATATATTGAATGATGGCATCTATTATTGTTTTCATGTCATCCTCATCTACTTCATCATACAATTTAGCAATTGCTTCTAATAGACTGTCATGCTCTAACATATTGTTAACCAAAGACTCTAACTTCATTGGTGAACGAGCTCTTATTGGAGGAGTATTATACTTCTTCTCAGGCTTTTTGTGAACATGTATAGTAAAAGCTTCTTTCTCCTTTTCTATCCCCTCTTCTTTAGAGGTATCCATAATATTCATCTTGGCCTTCTTTGATTCAGTGCTAGCCTCTTGTGAGGAACCTTCACCACTAGTGGAGAAACTAATTCTTCTTAATCTTTATCAATTGTTCTTCTTCCAAACCAAGTTCAATTTATTCTTCTACAACATCACTCAAGTTTCATCCTCTTGACGCTTTTTGTTTCTTCCTCCTTCTAAAGGTAGCAGGATGTGCTACCAGAGGTACATTCTTCCTCTTTGTGGTCCAAGTGCGGGTTTCGGAGGGTGCAAACACATCTTGACTGTTACTGGAGCATTGGGCTCCACCTTCTTCCCTTTAACAACAATTGTACTAGATGTTTTTGGCAATGCAAAGGTAGGGGTGGTCCTTGGGACTATTTAACAATAATTCAATGTATCTCTCAAGCTCATTCTTAGCAATCTCATATCCAAGAGGCTCAATCAATATTGTCCTGGGTTCAACCACCTCTATTATGCATTCATCAGTGCATACAAGAAAGGTTATTTCATTTGCAAACTTCTCCACTAAAATTTTAGGAATTATTTCTCTATCATTCATGTTATTTTGGAATACTACAAAAAATGCAGTCAATGCATTATCTTCAGCTTCATAGTCTCCAATGTTGTGTAAATAATCAAAAAATTGGTATGCTACCGGTCTGCTTTTGTCCCATACAATGTCTTTTCTCCCAAGTAGCTCCCTCAAAAATTAGAATAACAAGCATACAATCAAAATTCTGAATTTGAAAGCATACTTATGCAATTTAGTTTGATTCAAGTTCCCCAAAAGTTGTTTCTGGAGAAACTCACATAAATCATAATCTTTCCCATTCACTACCATATCATAAGCAATATAGATTGCAATTGTAGGTACAAAATTATCCTTTTTGGTGAAGTAGATTTTGTGTCTAATCATGATTGATGCATACTTCATAGCAGGATTGGTGATAGGTTTAGTTGTTAATGCTCTTTTGTCAAATGTGGCACCAATTAGCTACATAACCATATCATTCTTTACAGACTTTAGCACCGGTACAAGTCCAGTATCACACAATTGAGTTACAACCTTAATTAAATCCTTAGTGATTAATCCAAGCATTTTTTTCCACATAAAATTTTCATGCATTCTTCTCAAGGGTATCCTCACATATTTTGCATCCAAATCACTGCTAAAGTTAGGGAACCAATTCCAAATATCCAGTTTCTTTCAAACTAGGTTTACATATTCTGGTTTCACTAAGAAGTCTTCTGTAGTTAGCTCATTAGACCATTGTGTTTTAAGTACCTGGTGATCATACTCATCCAATTTTCCATATGTATAGGTCCTAGTGTCCTCAATGGGAAAAACCTTAATTGGGATCTTCAAAAATGCACTATCAAGGTCGTTGTCAAAAACTTTCCATGAAACCTCTTAAAATTTGGTCTAGGTCTTTCAGTGATGTTAACTATTGTTGGTGTAGCCATTATAACCTTAATTCTATCTCAAATTCTTATGAAATTACTTCTAGTCGAAACCCACAAAGCACAAATAGATGTAAATATCTTTTTCGCACTCAATGGAATCTAGGATGTGAATGTTCTACACCGAATTCCTTCAAATCGTCTTCAACACTTTCAATTTGCTTTGCTTCTCTCCAATGTGCAAAAGTGATTAGAAACAACTTGGAATTTCACTTTATACTTTATCAATTTACCCAAATTTCGTATTAATTGCTTTAGGTTTCCAAAAAGTTGGTAAACACTTCATTGATACACTGTAAACCCTAAAATGCTTTGCACTTCTTTAGGTTTGCATATTTTCTACTAGAATCTTTTCCATAAGCTTAAAAAAACCATTTTACACCACATATCTTCGCGTCACTTCTCAACACCTCATATTTCTAGGGGGTTGTTATATTTTTCTGTTCGTGCTCCCCTTCAGTCCATGCCTGGGATTAATTTCCAAGGGAATTATCTACACCAAAGGGAGGTATAGACGTATTCGATTCATCCTTTTTCTCGGGTTCCTCTTTCTTTTTCTAGATCTTCTCTATTTCCTTCTTTACCTCAGTAGAATCAACTTTCTTCATAGGTCCATTCCTTTGTTTTGGATTAGTTTGCCTTCCATTCTTGCTTTTGCAAAATCTTGAAATATGTCCAGGTTTGTTGCACTTGTAGCATACAACATTTTTCTAACCAAACTGACTTCCATTCATTATTTATCTACATTGGTTAGCCTTATATCCAAATTCATTGCACATATAACAATAACCATTGAAGGATTGAAATATTATACTAGTATTATATCTATTCATCATCTTGCTTTTGCACTCAGTACCTCTATGTCCAAACTTCTTGCATGCAAAACAGTTCAAAAAAGGATTCAACATTTTGATTCATTCTACTTCTACATTCTATATCCTTATGTCCAAATTTATTGCATGAAAATCAAATACCATTAAAAATATGGATGCCTTTAAGCATTTGGTTGTTTGATAAGAGGTCTTCCAATATTGCTTCTTTGGTTTATAACTTGATTGCCATTGCCTTGAGTCTTCTCTTGATTGTCAATCTTGTTAGGAGTTTGATTTTCCTGACCTTTCTCCTTCTTGAAGTTCCAAACCACCATTATCTTTAGATGGATTTTTCCCTACAATTAACTCATCAAGCCTTGTAGAGATTTCCTTGAATTTTTCTCCATGAACTCTTGCTTTCTCCAGATTTAATATTAGAGTTACCACTTCTTGTTCAAGTTTAGTGCATTCATCAACCTTGATTTGTACTGTTGCATTCAAACAATCCTCAATTCTTTTCTTTTCTTCCACTTGCAGTTTCAGTCCTAGGATATCTTCATTTGCTTGTCTCAATTGTTCATTGACTTCTCTATGACTTTCTCTAAACTTCTTAATTTGTTCTCTCAACTATTTGATACATTCATTTTCTTCCCCTAAGCTTCCTTTAGAATTTTGTTCTCACTTTCAACTCTGTCAAGATCTTCAAGAGCAACTTTAAGTTCTTTGTCAAACATGCAGTCATCTTATTTATATTCAATTGAAAATTTTCTTCCAAAGGAATAGGACACCTTTGATCGGCCATGTGTTCAAACTCCAAGATCTTCCTCAAGTTGTTAGGCTTCTTAAAAGGAACTAGGCTTTGATACCAATTGTTGAATACCCAGAATGGTGGGAGGGGGTTGAATCAGTATTCTATATAACCAATTAATCACAAACCATCCAATTAACAAAGTATATCTAATTGTAGTAATGAATGTAAACATGAAAGAGATCTCAAGACCACATAATACATGAGCACCAAGATTTTCATGTGGAAAACCCAAAAAGGGAAAAACTACGGTAAAGATTAGCTCACAATATATTATAATCGGTTATAAGATATTATAGGGGCTCACTGCCAGGACTCACTGTCCTTATGAGGCTCACAGCCAAAAATAGATACAAAACAAAAACAAGCTTCACAGCCAAAATGTAAACTAATTCAAAGTGCACCTTCCTTGTGTTGAATTTATTTCGTTTGAAGCTCTAAATACAAAATACTGCTCTACTTAGTAGCCACTCAACATTCACAACACTTCTACCCTTATTCAAATCTCACACATCTAATTTTTTATGTTCACACAATATAAGATCTCTTTCATATCATCTTTCTTGTTGCCATCATCCTACATTGCAATAAGTTCGGCCTAATTAGATGTAGCCACAAAATTGTCTCATATAACAACACAAAAATGTCTCATATATATAGCCAATTACATCTACATACATCAATTAGTTTGGCCTAATTAGATGTAGCCCTATTTTAATTTATCAATACCTTGTCAGCTTCATACTCAAATCAAAAACCTCTTCACGCTCAACCCAAACATGCAAATCTTGATTTTGGTCGACATGGACCTAAAATAGGTCCTTCTAGCATCCACAATACATTCTTAATCTCCACAACATATATCATGTGTCAAATCGACCAGTAATTATACCTAATCACAAAATAAGCCAATTGATCACACACCAACAACCCATATAATCGCATAAGCACTCGCCAACTGGAATATGTAGAGTATTGACACCTATAGACTGTCTCCCAAAATTGTAAAGACTAGTTCCAAACATTGGAGGAATGCAAACCAGATTACACATACCCATTTACACTGTATAAAGCCAAAAATTGTATGTCGAACTTTGGGTACTTGTAACTTTCGGCTTGTTCATCCAAAATCGTTGAAATCTTGATCATAAATGCATTTGGTAGTCCTAAATAACATACTACAACCTCATAATCCAATCTTTTAATATGAGCAATTTCGAACCAAATTGTCATATTAAGATGTCACCAAAACTATTTACCGGATTAGGTAAAACTGTCGACAAACAATGTTGGCATCCATGAAAACACATCAAAGTGTTCCTTCTTCATTCTTTCAACAGAAATGGATAAATTTGTTTCAACAATGAATCAAATTGAGAAGGTCAAAATTGAGAAACAAGAGGTGAAGGTAAAAGAGGAGTTTGATAAAAGAGATTTGGATGAATGACAATTTGTTGCAAGATGGAAAGGATAAATATTTTGATAGTGTTACTGACATTGAAACGGATGTAGAGGAGTAATATGGAAAGGATGATTATCTTGATTGTGTTACTAACATTGAATTTGCAGCACTAGTTATAGGACAAAGAAGTGATACAGTTGCATGTCTTGTAGAAGGCATGAAAGAAGAAGACAAAGTTGAAGATGCAACAAGTGATGAAAAGGTAAATTCAAATTTCACTAAATTTGAGAATAATTATTTTCATGAGATGGATGAGTTAGTGAATGCAAATCAGATGGTTTAGTTAGAGTGTTTTAGAGATGATTGCTATGTAGAGAAGGATTTGTATGGTGATGTAGAGTTAAGTGCATGTACAAATTGGTGGAGGTGGACAAACTATGGTGGGTTGAATCTCACAAGATTAGAGGATGTGAATCACACTAGGAGGAGGTAGTTAATCTTGATGGTGAATTGATTCCACATTTAGGAGGTTCAGTGCAAAGCAAAGTTGTCAGGGAAGGAAGCCTGTTATGGATAAGTGTTGGAAGAGGAGAAAGAAAAATCAATTGCAGGTACCAAATTCAGTGATGGAGTTTGTTGAGGATTGTTTGCAATCCAAAAGGGTGGTACTACCACTCAACTCCATTTTGTGAATCCATATTCACAAAAAAATTCCTACCCAAAGTGTTTAATGCAGGAGCATCTAGAGGTACTAGCAATCTTGCATCACCAAAAATAGGGCTTAGTCGTTATGAAAATAAATATTTTTAATTTGCAACTTTGTAATTTTCCGTGTGTCAAAATTGTAAATGTAATTTTGGAGGAATTATGCTCCAATAAATGTTTCAAAGGCATAAATGGGGGAATATCCCATTTGGGTGTCCCATTTCTAGGTGGGGGCCACTTGGTATGCATGTTCTTGCATGTTTTGCATGCATTTGCATGTTGGGGCCACTAACTTTGCATGTTGTTGCATTTCCATATTTGGAGCCATCGGGAATCAATGGAGGTCATAGTTGACCAAGATGATTGGCCAAGAGTTAGGTGCCCATGTGAGGTCCATGTAAGCAATGAATTGTTTTATATTTTAAATTTTACCTCTCCTCAAGGTGGGTGTGGGATTTAAGGTTGTAAATATTGGGTGTTTTGGAAACCAATAATGGTTTTCTCCCCACGCATTCTCTATATATTGATGCTTGTTCATTTGGAGAAGGGGCATTTTGGAGAAGTAGTGGTTGCATACCTAGATGTTGCTAGAATGAAGCCAAAATGTTGAAGAAATTATGTTGCAGATTTTTGTATGTATGAAGCCCAAATTGTAGGAAAGCATATAAACTCCAGTTTGATGTAATCATCTTATGAATTAAGCAAATAGAATGTTGTTGATTTTATTTCTTTAAATCTGAAATTTAAAGGCATGTTGCAGCCATCTTGCAAGTCTCTTTGTGTGTGGTTGATTTCATTTTTGAAGGGAGAGTATCCCTTGCATCATATTCAATGAAAACAAGGATTTGAAAGGAATATCAACACATGAATTGACAACACACAATTTGAAGAATTAAATAGTTAAGTTGTATACAAAGCCACAACCTAGGTAAACAAAATTGCCAATACAAATTTTGATGCTATAATCCACATTCCATTTGATTCATAAAATTATAACAACAAATTCAACAACTTTATCATAAACAACATTTTTTGCAGCATAAACATAACATCAACTACTATTAATAATATATTATACCCAAGGTACTTATTTATAGGTTACAAGTGTTGAATGCACAAGACAACTGAGAGGGGGGGTGAATCAGTTGTACATTAAAATATCAAAACTCTCATTAACATTCAAATCCTTATTAACCCTTAAACCATTATTCATATTTAGCATGAAAGTAAATAACTAAAACAACAACACATCAAATGCCATGCACAATAGAACACCATATTTACGTGGAAAACCCAAGAAGGGAAAAATCACGATGAGGATTAGATCACTACATAAAGTAATTGCAACAACGAATCCAATGGACTCACTATCAGAGGGCACACTGCCCAAAATAAAGAAGGGCTCATTGCCAAAGGCACACTGCCATATTAGATAGAAGAAGAAAGAAGATTGTTACAATGAGAAATCAATCTCAGAGCAATAGAAAAGATCCACCACTACAACTCTAGACCTTCTTCAACCTTCAACTCACTGCCTCCAGTAACATCAGGTATCCTGAAGAATGTAGACACCTTCTACTCACTACTTCCAGTAGTCTTGATCGTCAAATCTCACGCTACACTTGATCAATTTTTGTACCTCTACACATTTTCACAACACACACACTCCACACACTACTCCTTCGTCAATTCACCACACATATATACCATTTGCAACCTTGAAAACAATCTACAAGGTTGGCTAGGCACCTCAAACAGGCAAATTCCAAATAGGTCAACACCTAACACTTCCGCAGAAGTGAAGGTAGATCACTCCACACCTTAACTCGGACCCAAAACTATACTAACACACCACACCATGCTTCCATAGACACCAAAGCATATCCATAATTAGTGATAACACGCCATGTCAGTCGAACCTATGTTAACACCCTTAATCATTAAAGTACATGCTTCAACAAATACAAAGATGACTCACGGACCACACACAACACTTATCAACAATCTAGAATATTCCATCAATACCCTGAAATCCAACTAAACTTTCACAACTTCATACACCTAAAGAATATCATCATTTTGTACACCCAATTAACCTTCTACATGTCGCAACTTATGAATCCAACCTTGTGGAGCACCAAAAATCAAAAAAAATCGGACTAAAGATAGATACAAACATTGTAAACACGTCCCTAGATCTGCAAGACAAGATACAACACAAAGAAATGTGGAGCAATTCCATTTCTCCCAAACAACACTATTTTCACAATTCACACGTTGATGAACACAACTTTTGTTGAACGATCCAAAACATAAAACTTTGGATATAACACCTCTGAACACCTCTAATCAACATCTTTGAACCACACAAGCATAGCTTGACTACAAAAGAAATGTAGAGCACAAATCGAAGCACCACTTTGCCACACTGAACTCTCTTTTAATCAATTTTTCTCAAAAGCACTTGGAAACCAAGCACCACAAACACCATCTCAACATCTGCAACATTTCCTCAATATCTCAACCATACAAGAGGTTTATATCCACAAGCACCTTTCTCATTGTTGCTACATTAGAGGTTGACACCAATGACAATTCTAATGACAACATAATGCAACCAACATACTTACGTCCTCAAGAGTTGACATCAATCCAACAACACTCTATTGACATCAATGACAACACAAGTTTCCATAAATCTACCCCTTTGTCATTGATGGAAACACCTAATATCAAAAAGCATCAACAACAAGAAACTCTAAAAAAAAAACACATACTACACATTAGTGCACACTGCTCCCCTTACACAAGCATTTATTCTTTCCAACGCTTTTTCTTTCTCCCCCTTTCTTCATGTGGCTTTTTAGCTAACTTTCTCCCCCTTTGACATCAATGGCAAAGGAAAACACAGTTTATTTTTTGTTACTCCCCCTTTGTCATCACTTCACATATACCTTCTCTCCCCAAAAGGCAACACCTGTAAGGGACAACTGCTCTTACTTTCCACTATACAAATTTTGCTCTTACTCCTTTTATTTTATTGCACTATACGTTTTGCACACCCTTTTCATTTCACTTTTATTCACTCCCCCTTAGGGACACACCATATATTTTATCTGATTGCACCAACCAGCAACCACTACTACCTACTCCCCTTAGAGATAGCCTTCAAGATTA
Source organism: Sequoia sempervirens (assembly GCA_007258455.2). Taxonomy (NCBI): domain Eukaryota; kingdom Viridiplantae; phylum Streptophyta; class Pinopsida; order Cupressales; family Cupressaceae; genus Sequoia; species Sequoia sempervirens. The sequence goes on along the minus strand of VDFB02100221.1, from coordinate 64,206 downwards.
GTCCAGGACCAAGAGATATATCTTGAAATGCCTCCTAGAAAGATGCACACTTATGCATCTAGTTGAATAGAGGGGCAATGACCCCCAACTTCTGTCAGAGATACTCAAATGTATCTTTAGGAAGATCCTTAGTGAAAATATTTGCAACCTAATCCTTTGTAGGCACACACTCTAGCTTCATCTCATTCTCTAAAACTTTCTCTCTCAAGAAGTGATATCAAATTGAGATATTCTTTTTCCTTGAATGCATTACCAAATTCTTTGAAATATTGATTGCACTTGTTTTATCACATAAGATGGGAATGGGTTCATCATATGATACTCTAATATCCTTCAAAGTTTGTTTCATCTACAAAACCTATGTGCAACATGATATTGCAACGATATATTCTATTTCTGCATAATGACATTGAATCTTGTTTTTTGCTTAGCCAAGACACTAACCTGCTTCCAAGAAAGAAATCACCACCACTTTTACCTCTTCTATCATCCACACAATCTACCCAATATTCATTTTTATAAGCACTTAGAGAGAAATCAATATTCTTTTGATACCACAAGACATGTTAAGGAGTGCCCTTCAGGTATATAAATATTCATTTTGCTGCTGCCACATGTGACTCTCTGGGATCTTCTTGAAATCTAGCCACAAGAGAAACTACATGCATGATATCTGGTCTAGTAGCAATTAGGTATAGTAGTCCACCAATCATTGATCTATACTTGCTCTGATCAGCCTTAGGAGATTCATCATCCTTGCTCAACTTGCAACCAGTAACCATGAGAGTGCATACCAATTGAGGGTATTTCATTCCAAACTTCTTTAGCATTTCCTTGATATACTTTAATTGTGAAATGAAGATACCTTTTATGTCTGATTGATTTGTAGCCCAAGGAAGAAATTCATCTCCCCAAACATTGACATTTCAAACTCATTATGCATCTTCTCTACAAATCTCTTGCACATTGCTTCATTTCCTCCAAAGATTATATCAACATACACAACCACAATCAAGATTTAATCTCTCTCAACTTTGAAATAAAGATTGATATATGCAATACCTTTATTGAATCCCTACCGCAACAAGTATATGTCCAATCTTGCATACCAAGCTCTAGGAGCTTTCTTGAGTCCATATAATGTTTTCTTTAATTTGCAAACTATATTAGGTTTATCTAATAATTGAAAGTCTTCTAGTTGTTCAATGTATACCTCTTTTTCAAACTCACCATTCAAGAATGTTTCGCATCCATTTGACAAACTTTGAAATATTTATGCACTGCAAAAGCCAAAAACATCCTAATAGCCTCCATTCTTTCCAGCGAAGCAAATGTTTCTTCAAAGTTTATTCCTTCTGCTTGTGAGTAGCCTTTACACACAAGTCTTGCCTTTTTCTTAACAAATTCCCCACTTTCATTCAACTTGTTCTGAAATACCCATTTAGTTCCAATCACATTCTTGTTTGTTGGTCTTGGGACAAGTTCCCAAGTCTGATTCTTCTCAATCTACATTAATTCTTCTATAGCCTTGATCCAATATTCATCTTTACATGCCTCAATCATTGCTTTAGGCTCAACTTTGGAAAATAAATGTAGATTTATTTGTTCTTCTATCATAGCAGCCTTTCTTCTTGTCAATACACCTCTACTTTTGTGTCCAATGACCTGATCTTCAAAATGATTCCTCTACACATACTTAGAAGTTGTAGGGATCCTTTCTAGAGATTCTTCCTCTTCGACCTATACTTATTTTTCATTTCCTTCATCTTTTTCTTCTACTCTCCAAGAAGACTCGTCCAATTCATATCCTTCTATCAGCATTGAACTTTTATGTAAATTTTCATCCACTTTGACACTTGCACTTTCAACAATCCTTTTTAGCCTATTGGTGTAGCACCGGTAAGCCTTGCTTCTTGTAGAGTATCCAAGGAAGATCCCTTCATCAAATATTGCATCAAAATTTTGTAAGTTTTCATCATCTCTCTTGATATAGAATTTTCTTCCAAATACTCTAAAATATTTGACAATAGGATTTCTTCCATACCAAACTCATAGGGGAGCCTTTGAACTGTTTGTCTTTGCTTGTTCTTTGTTAATTATATAGATAGTAGTGTGAATTGCTTCTCTCCAGTAGACATCCAGTAGATTTTTTCTCTCATCATTTTCCTTTATACTTCTTGAACAATCATATTTTTTCTTTCCACCACTCCATTCTACTGAGAAGTTCTAGGATCTTACAAATATCTTTTTATTCCATGATCTTCACAAAAACTGTTAAACTCATTGGAGGTGAACTCTCCACCATCGTCAGATCTTAAACATTTGATTTTCATATTCATTTCATTCTCAACCATAGTTTTAAATGCCTTTAACTTATCTAGAGCTTCTGATTCTTTTTAGAAAAGTTACCCAAATCATTCTAGAGTAATCATCAATCAACAACATGAAATACCTATCACCATGAAATCCTCTTTTTTTGGTAGGTCCACAACGATCTGCATACACCAACTCCAAAGGTCATGTGGTAGAATATTCTTTGATATTCAACCTCTTTTTGGTTTGCTTCCCAATCTAGCGTTCTTTGCAAACTACATTGATAGGCTTTGTGATCTTTGGTAGATCTCTCACAGCTTGAACAAAACTAATCCTCACTAGGCTATCAAAATTGATGTGACACATTCTTCTATGTCATAGCCAACTTTCATTTATTTGAGTTATAAAGCACTTATAATTAGCACCCTTGAGCTGATAAACATTTCCATCTATCCTTGTTCCTGTAGCAACCAGAGTTTCAGAGTCTTTTCTAATCTCACAACTATTATCCTGAAACACAAGCTTGTATCCTTTGCTACACATTTTTCCTACACTTAGAAGGTTATGTCGGAGACCCTTAACATAAAGAACATTATTTATATTATGATTTCCATCAAAACTGATTGAACCTTTTCCACATATCTTAGCAGATGTATCATCACCAAATCTAACAAGACCACCTTCAAACTTCTCAAGTTTAACAAACTTACTCTTATCCAATAATTTTTATCCTCTCTTCCATGAAAAGAAGTCACCATAGTCCCACTAATAGTAAGACCTCCTTCTAGAGCAATTTCCTTCATACATTTCTCAGAGTTAGCAAAATTAGTTCCAACATTTAGGGCCATGAACAAGCATTCGTCATTCTCATCTTCAAGGTAATCAAATTCATCATTAGATATACTAGTATCTTTTTTAACATAATAATTTTTCTTAATGATTTACCTTTATTCTCCTCATGTTTGTCATTTGAAGCTTTGATAGGACATCTTGAGGCATAATGACCTATCTTTCCACAATTGAAACATTTGAATGGTAACTTACCTCTATATTTTCTAGTGCCCTTTTTTAATCTCCTCACAAAATTTGCTTCTATCTCATCAAAATCATCAAAATCTGATTCCACATTCTTTTCTGCTTTGACAGGTTTAAAAGCAAACTTTTCTAGAATCACTTGGACCAAACTCTCTCAATTCAAAAGTAGTTAATGCACCAAACAATTGATCTCTAGAAGAATGATCTAAATTATGAGATTCCTCAATAGCAAAAACTTTAGAGCTATAAGATTTAGGAAGAGTTCTTAGTACCTTCTTTACCAGCTCATCTTCTTCAAGTTTTCCACCAAGGCTTCTGATGGAATTAACAACTTCGTCCACTCTATGCATGTTGCTTGCAATATCTTCATCCTCTGACATCCATAGGGTTTCAAACTCAGTCTTCATATTTTGCATCTTTGCTTGCTTGACCTTATCATCTCCTTCATAGATACTTTCCAACCTTTTCTAGATCTCTTTAGCATATTTGTAGCTCATAACTTTTACAAGTTTTGAATTAGCAAGACCACTCAAGAGGGCATACCTTGCTTTTCCATTGTTCTCATAAGCCTTAATCTCATCATCAGTTGATGAGCCATTTGCAGACATGGTATATCCATCTTCAATTGACTTCCAAACTCCAAACCCTAGGGAGACAAGGAAACCTTTCATATTGATCTTCCAAAATGCATAATTTGATGCATCAAACAAAGGAGTTTCTTTCTTGTGCATCATCTGGATCTACCTCAAGCAGTTAATCTTTCTTCTAAGGAACCAATTGTTGAATGCGCAAGAGAACTAAGAGGGGAGGGGTGAATCAATTTTACATTAAAACATCAAAACCCTCATTAACATTCAGATCCTTATTAGCCCTTAAACCCTTAATCAGATTTACCATGAAAGTAAATAGCTAAAACAACACATCGAACACCATGCACAACAAAACGCCACATTTACATGGAAAACCCAAGAAGGGAAAAACCACAGTGAGGATTAGCTCACTATATAAAGTAATTGCAACACTAAATATAATGGGCTCACTACCGAAGGGCACATTGCCCAGAATAAAGGACTCACTGCCAAATTAGAAAGAAGAAAGAAGATTGTTACAATGAGAAAACCATCTTAGAGAAATAGAAAAGATCCACCACTACAACTCTCGACCTTTTGCAATCTTTAGCTCACTACCTCCAATAACATTAGGTATCCTGAAGAATGTAGGCACCTTCTGCTCACTACTTTTGGTAGTCTTAATTGTTAAAGCTTGCATTGCACTTGATCAATTTTTGCACCTCAACACATTTTCACAACACACACACTCCACACACTACTTCATCAATTCATCACATATATACCATTTGCAACCTTGAAAATAATCTACAAGGTCAGCTAAGCACCTCAAACGTGCAAATTCAAAATAGGTCAGCACATAACAATTCCACAATGGAAAGAAGTGATGGCAGACCACTACACACCTTAACTCAAACCCAAAACTATACTAACACACCACACCATGCTTCCATAGACACCGAAGCATATCCGCAATTAGTGCTAACATGCCAAGTCAATCGAACATGTGTTAACGCCCTTAATCATTTAAGTACATGCTTCAACAAATCCAAAGACAACTCGCTAACCACACAACGCTTATCAACAATCTAGAATATTCCATCAACACCATGAAATCCAACTAAATTTTCGCAACTTCATATACATGAAGAATATAATCATTTTGTACACCCAGTTAACCTTCCACGTTTCGCAACTTATGAATTCAACCTTGCGGAGCACCAAAACTCAAACAACTCAGACTAAAGATAGATACAGACATTGTAAACACACCCCTAAATCTGCAAAACCAAAGACCACAATGTGGAGAAATGCGAAGCAATTCCATTTCTCCTAGACAACATTGTTTTCACAATTCACACATTGGTGAACGCAACTTCTATCGAACGATCTAGAACATAAAACTCTAGATATAACACCTTTGATCAAAATATCTGAACCACACAAGCATATTTTCAATATAGAAGAAATGTGGACCACAAACTGGAGCACAACTCTACTAGACTAAAAACTCTTTTAATCATTTTTTTCTCAAAAGCACTTGGAAACCAAGCACCACAAACACCATCTCAACCATACAAGAGGTTGATATCCACAAGCACTTACTCATTATTGCTACATTAGAGGTTGACACCAATGACAATACTAATGACATAATGCAACCAACATACTTAGATTCTCAAGAGTTGACATCAATGCAACAACACTCTATTGACATCAATGACAACACAAGTTTCCAACAAGGAGTATGTTTTTAGGGGTTTCAGAATAATAATTATATATCCCAAAAAGAAATGTTTTAAAGCAACATCTTCTAAAAGCTACAAGAAAGTGGGAAAAGAATAATATTAAAACAAACATACCATAAAACAACTTATAAAATACAACAAACTAAAGTGGCCTAAAAGTATGCCCTCGTTCATTATTTGAAAATAGAACACCAAAAATAGTCCACTATCAAAAAATAATGCTGCTAAAAATAGCAATTTGCACATGAGTGACCTCTGTGATTTTGAAACACTTTTCACATTGAAAATTAATGAACCCTCCTAACAAACTAAAATCCCTAAGCATCATGAATATGCAAACAACTCCATCAATCTAACTTTGTGACTCAAATCTTTCAAATCAAATCCTAAACACAAGACTCATGAACATGACCATAGACACACAAGAAACAATCCTTGAAACATGCAATGATGATACTTGAATATCCATTTGTTCATTCTTTCTCCAAATAAGTAGAAACTTCATTATTCTAATTACTTAAAATTATTGATATATGATTGAAAGTGGATATAGGATAAAATATTTGAAATGGTTATCATTCATACATTAAGTGTTGCTACTACAAGAGACTAAAATCATTGTTGATCAATGATATCCTTATTAGGCATGCTTCCATCCAACCTACACCACTCAAAAATTCACTTTTTGCATGCTTCATGATTAGCTTAAACACTTGAAGGACAATCAAACCTATGGGTTGTGCTTCTTTGATGATGTAACCACTTTCAAAGTATTTTTTACTTGTTCCAAGTGCCTCTTGATTGTCTAAGCCCCTTAAAATCCCTGGAAAAAGTTTATTAGTGGTTGAACCAATCCAAATGAACATTCAAAGAAAACTTACCATCTTTTTAAAGATCTAGGTAGAATTATGTCGTGGCTTAACCATTAAAAAGTGTGCCTTTTATGCTTAAAGACACTTGATGCACTTTTGGTGGAGAATTCATTTAGCAAAGCCACTCATAAAGTGCTTAAATTTATCATGTTGAACTTTTGTCAAAGATGTTTGCTAATGTTCTCATTTTTTCAAAAGCTCAAACATGGAAAATGTCCATGCGCTAGGCTCACTTGAGCCACTTTTCTTACACTTAAGAAGAGATTCAAGGGAAGTTTGCATTCACTACTACCACTTTTTGATGGTAGGTAGAATTTGATAATGGTTTAACAATAGGGAAAGTGTGCCCATGTTTTCTTTAAATGTTGGGTGGAACTATCAATCAATGTTTCCCTCTATCCACTTGTTGAATGGGAAAATTAGGAACCTAAACCATTAAAAAAGTGTGCTAAAAAATTTGAGGAAAAGTTATCAAATGGTTGAGCCACTCATAAGGTGTGTTAGGGTTATGAGAAAAATACTTTTAAGTGATAAACCACTTGCTCAAGTAGAGATTCAAGCAATTATTGCCAAATTTTCATGACTTAAGGATGGTCCGAGTTCACTCCTAGTACATGTTATGCAAAAATTATCTACACTTTGTTGTCCTTTAAGTACAGAGCGAAGTTTGTCATGACTTAGCCACTTTTTCATGTTTTAACACAAATTTGGGAGGGTTAAACCATCTCTAGTGAGTATCCTTGGTATTGTTGCCACCTTTATACAAACTTAAGTGGAACTCTCACTCATCCATGACATCCCAAGGTGAAATGTGTTGTATTTTTGTTAGGTGTAACTTTGATAGGACCTTGCTAGGGATAGCCTCGATAGGACCTAGCCAACCTCTTATTAATATGCTCTTGTTTCTACCCCATAATTGCTCGTCTACTCTTAAAATTGCTCCATATATTCTTCCCTTGATATTTTATTTCACATCATGGTTTGCTCCATATCAAGCTTGTGGTGGTCACCATCACTCTACAAAAGCATTGTTTGCAACATATAGACCATGACAAGACAATTTTTCCAACTAACCAAGGAAACTACAAATGACTTGGATCAACACAAAATCAAGGATCAATTTGATGAAAAAAGGATGAAAATTAGTATGAAACTTGAGTTCCATATAGTTCCAACATCAGCTAATTGTAACAAACTAGAAAATATCATGAAACAAATAGTCTTAAATGTAGCCATAAACTCTCCAAGGTGTTATGGTCCCTTATTTTTGGTCTTTTTTCAAAAATTTAAGAGGAAGGTTTTCTAAATTCAAATAATTCAGAGGCTATTTCCTTTTATATAAACTAATTCTAGTACTAGCATAGAATCATAGACTCTCCTCAAGGACTACTTACCAAACAAGTACGTAAAAATTGCCAAGGAAAATAATCGCAAAGCCGTCACAAGTTCTAATTTCACTTTCGGTTTTCATACTCCATCTATCAAAGTCCAAGGCTTCCTCAAAGGAACATTAATTCAATAAATTTACAAATTAGAGGATTTAAGAACGAAAAGAAACATCATGATGGAATTAATCATCTAGGATATCAAAAATAGGATTCCTATTTGTAGTTGGGACTATTTATGCTTTAATGTTTATTGAAGAATTATTATTTCCACCAAGATCTATAAAGCTCTCTTTGAACCTACATTTTTCTTAGCAAAAACAACACTATGGTAAGAAATTAGTTAGGAAGTTAGATGCTTATTAGAGATAAAACTCATACAAAAGTTATGAAATTCTCCCAAACCTAACCACTCGAGATCAAAGATCAATATTACAAATTTGATTGGCTAAAGACTAAAATCCTTTTGTTCTTCCATCTCATAATATTAAAAATTTATTTATCTTAACGACATTTACATTCATTTTTTGGTAAGATTTCATTCTAATTTGCAAAAATAAGCATATCTCCCATTATGTCATTTTGTAAAATTTGCTACATGACATATACCGATTCATTTATAAGTCCTAAATAATATTGAGTTGTAGGATCTCCAAATTCTTCCCAACAGTCCTAGATTTCCATTAAATATTTTTACTTAATTTCATCCTCAACAAGTATTTGAAATAAGGCCTATCCCAAGCATAGTAGGTAACTTACCAATGAACCACTACTTAAAGGATTTGAAGTTATGGCCTATCCCAAGCATAGTAGGCAACTTACCAATGAACCACCACTTATTCTCATCCATAATTTTATGACGCTTCTAGAAATTGGCAAAATGATAGTATATTATTATTAGCGAGTGCTTGTATACCATCAAACGTTTTTTGGTTTGATGTTGTGTCATCCATTATGAGATCATGTACTAAAATCATAAGTTATACAATCAAATCTCTTATTTGATGTATTTTACTTTTTTAAATGACTTAATTTATTATTACTGACTCAAATGCATTTATTTCATAAAGAAGAAGAAAAAAATTGTAGTAATGTGTTACTATATTTTGTAGCCAAATTTTAGCCTTTCTTTTTTAATCATGTCCTATGGTCCCCACATATCTCATAACTTGTAACTGGGATTATGAATTTGAATCTACTTTAGAAAAGAGTGAAATGATTCTCAAATAAAGCAGCTAACATCTAGAAGAATGCATGATGCAGCTGACTTTAATTCAAAGAATATGAGCAGTCTATCTGTTAATTCAACTTGTAAAAGGGTTTCTGGAAACTTGCTTTAATCTCAATTTTGTTGCTATGCTCGGTGATAAGACCAACAGTTCAAATTACTGTAATGACAATTTTCCTACTTTTGTGGGGTTTTGTTTCCTCATGCCTTGTTTTGTGTGTAGTTTGTGCCAATATTGTAATTCTGAAATCTTCGTGCAAACTAAATGAAAGATGTTACATGACATCTACACTACATTATCAAGAAGCAACTAGTCATACTTTGAAATTTGAGGTATAGTGAAATTAGATATTAATAATCATGTTGAACAATAGGCATCGACATACCTGCACTTTTCACATTATGTCTCACATTTTTGTTCACGAAAATAAATGAGCTAAATTTCCAGAAACCATCTAAAAAAGCAAATGTTACAATTGGGAGGTCAATGGCATTATAACTTTGTGTACTAACTTGTTAGTTACAATTTCTTATACATGAGATGTTTACGATGTTGCCATGTAAGCAGTGTTAATATGTTGCCTGTCTCAGTCTGGACTACTTTATAACCAGCTTTTGTGTACATATCCAGTGGTGCTTTAGCATTTATTCTACAGTGCAAATACATTTCACTGGATCCCATTTGTGTTGCTAGCTTCTCACTTGCCTTTAAGAGCTGCCAACCAATTCCTCTCCTGATTAACAAAAAAGAAACATGTTGACCAATTTCATCTTGAAAGGCTTTTCTAATTACTAAAAGCTAAATCAATATAATTAAGTTCAATTTCACCTTTGACCAAGACATTTTATGCTTAAATCATTCTTTAGATATGTATATAGAACAATAAGGCTTAACAAATGCATTACTTATCCAGTAACGCTTTTTGCTTACAACAATCATATATAAACTTTTTTGTCAAATTCATTAAATTTCATAATTTTGGGGCATGTCATGTGGCCAGACTCCTGTAGCCCTTAAACTTCCCTTCAGAGATCAACACCATGGGATAAGAGAGCATGCTTTCTTTGATCTAACTGCACAGGAGAATGCCCCATAGGCTCCACCTCATGGCCATATATAAATTCAGTGATCATTTACACCTTAGAGCTCTTGTAAAGCTTTTTGCTTACAACACTCGTATATAAATAATTTTGTCAAATACATTAACTTTCGTAATTTTGGGACATGCAATATGGCTAGACTCCAGTAGCTCTTAAACTTTCCTTGAGTGCTCAACACCATGAGATAACAGAGCATACTTCCTTTTATCTAATTGTACAGGAGAATGCCTGACAGGGCTCCACCTCATGGCAATATAACATTCAGTGATCATTTACACCTTAGTCCTTTTGTCAGCCCGGTGTAAATCAGAACCATCAAAGTCAAGGTTGACATTATTAACCAATCAACCAATGTGAGATCCAAATGATTAAACACCAATCACCAGGTATAGCACAATAATTTTCTTAGTATAAAGACTTAAAGTTCCTCCTTTCAACATCCAACTTCCACTCTATGACTTTCCCCTGCTTACCATTTTAAATCATGCTACATGGAACAGTAACCATACAAGAGACTTTAGGGCATTCATAAATGTAATATATATATATATATATATATATATAGCACTAGGATAATACATGTTTTCTCAACGTCATCATATTAGATGGCGCCCAAAGGTTTTCAAGTTCAACACTGGCTTATCATGTCACTCTACATGCATAAACCATCAATCCATTCTGCAGGTTCACAACCACCACATTTTTACTGAAATCATACGAATATTCACATGCTGTACAATGTTTCAAAACACATTGATTACATTGAGACATAATTCAAGCAATACTATAAAAGACAAGAAAATGTACAAGGTCCTCTGCTAGCCATTAAACCATCAAACTGTAATGTGTTCAGCCAATAAATACTGCTTTAAGACAATCATCAAAAAATTAAAAAAATGTCAAGCATGTAGCTAAATCAGCATACAAGGGTCAAACGTGTTGAAAATTATCAATATGCCAACTCCAATATAAATAAATTCAAAAAAATTACATACTAGAGCATGTAACGTACATAGCATAATAAACTCTTGATATAACTAAATACATTCATGTAATATGATAAAAGGATCAGCAATCAACTATGAGGTGAGGCTGGGCAAGAGAAGTTCTCCTCAAAATGATAGAAACTGTAGGGACAAATTGATATCATAAAATCAGGTCTTTTCTTTCCTCCAATCTGTCTTGATTATTCATTTTAGTATTTATTCTTCTTTGTGTTCATATCCCAGATTTTTCAAACAAAAAATCAGAGCTGCTAAAGTTTTAAACATGGTGTCAAAGCCAATGGTTTGATAACTGAAAAAAGGCATGGCTTCTCAGCCAGCCTATTACAGCTCTGCAGTCCAATTTTGAAATTTCATTTGTCCTAAAGAGGCTGTGGGTTTTTGCTAAAGGAATTGACATTGATCATCTTGAGTATTGAGGCTATTTCCTTTACTGGGTTCTCCAACATCATAAAAGAGATATTATATCATTTAACAAATGACACCCAGTAGGCTTGGAAAGTGTGATACATGTTAAAATCAATTTCTTTTTTAAATAAGACAAACATATATTTATGACAATGTGATAACAAAAAACTTCCACAGTGATTCCACCATGTGTAAGTTGAGAACCATCAAAGATCATGGAGGTATAGCCATTACAAAAGGGAAAATTTCTACCCATCTCTAAAAGGGAAGAAAGGATTACATTTCAAAAGTGTAGCTATAATATCATGCATAAACCAAAGAAAATGAAACAGAACAATAGTAAGAAAACCCAGTAACACAGTAGCACAGAAAAAACTCAATTCTCTGAGTGGTTAGAGGGATCTTCTGAACTTCTGAAGGAGCTAAAATTGCCTTGTAACCCCATAATCGGCCATATATAAGCTTCTTGTTTTCATTCTAATAAGAATAAATTTTGAAAGGAAAACATGTTTTATAATTATCCCTGACATTAAGCATGTTGGTACCCATATGAAACTCACCCATGTTGGTACCTATCTTGAAGCCGTGAATTTGATTTCTTTGGGTTCAATTATAAACCATGGAAAAATTAAGTTTATACCTAAAGCTGGTGATCCTAAAATCATTATAATCGGAAGCCTATAACTCTCTTGAATTTCTCCTACATTGTTGAATTCACAGACCTTCAACTTTAGTATTTGTCGCCTTTAATTAGGTTCATCAAAAATAGGTATATCCTAAATAATGATATTCTTGTTTGGGAAAGCATGGAATAGGCCAAAAAATCTTCTCAAAAGGCCTTGTCTATTAAAATTGACTTTAAAAAGGCCTACGATAGAATTGACTTTAGAATTGAGTGGCCTTTGGCCCAAATTTTCTTAAGCTCGTCCAATTGCTTTTTCAAGATACTTGTGCTTGCATCACCATCAATGGGTCTCAATTTGACAAGTTTGGATTGCTTAAATTCATCGGACAAGGATGCCTTATTGCACCTTCTTTGTATGTTTTGGCTGTTAAAAGCTTGTTAATTCAATTGCTAAGGAACTAGTTACAAGCATCTCTCTACAAGATTGTTCAATTTGCCACTTGGTTGACAACCATTTTGTTGATGACTCTTTTTTGACCTCTCTTGAAGAAGAATCCTCAATCTCTAAGGTCATGGAATGATTAAATATTTTATTTTTGGCTTCAAGATCCTTCATTCAATGAAATAAAACACAGTGCTATTGGTAATCTAATTCCTTTGTGTTTCAGTGGCTAACTCTCTACAATTAGAAATGGATTCAGTACAAAGAATAGTTTTAGTTTCTAGGCATTCCTTTTAAATTTTAGGCATATCCATTTTAGTTTTAGAATAATGTAGCTCAAAGGATTAAGAAAATTTTTCCTTTTTGATCACCAAACCCCTCTCCTTGGCATACAAGTTCCAATTTCCTTTAAGACTTTTCTACCAAACATGTATATATTTCTTCCTCTTGGTCCTTCTAAGACTACCAATCCTAAACGTGAGCACTCCAACTTGATTTCCTTTGGTCTAATTCTAAGGGTACTAAAGGCTTTCAAGAGTGGCTTGGAATCTTTGTTGCAAACCTAAAGATGTTGGAGGGCTAGGGCATGTCTCAAAAGCATCGTTCTCTATGTCAAATGGATACATTGTGCTTTAGAAGGAGAGTAAGTTTGAAAAGCTATTCTTAAACATTGCATTTCTTAAGGGAATCTAAAATGTCCCCTTGGGGTTTTAAAACTATCTTTTGGCTTTTCTGTTAAAATCTGAAATTTTTGTATTTTTGTGCTGTCGTGCGGCAGTGCTGGCAATTTTGAAGAATTGATATAAAACAATAACTGAAGGGAAAAAGCGTAGATAAATGGAAACCTGGTAGTCTTTATTTATTCAGAACATAATAAGACAATACCCATGTCACATCTAGACTCTATGCTACATTTATGTTTTAGTACATTGATGAAACTATTGGACATCATTTATGTTTATCTGGTATCTACAAGTGCGTGATTGCTAAATGTGATGATTAATTTTGATACATTGAAATGAAATGGAAATAATTATCATGTTCTTGTCTCTTGACTTGCAGATGACTGCGAGGGTCGGTGGCAGTCGAAGACTATGCTATTTATGTCCTCGCACCGTTGTTGTATCATTATTTGTAATATTATCGCCAGTTTTTATATTTAGTTCATTTCATGGCTTGAAAGCCTAAATTGTAATGTTGTATATCAGATTATGTGCATTTACCTGGATTATGCACTACATACATGAGGTTATGTTATGTAATTTATTTACTTAATGATGTATCATTCTTGTGAGATTAATTGGGTCACGATCCTTACATTTGGTATCAGAGCTCTAGGTTTAACAATAGGGGCCTTTTTGTCTACGACACTAAGTTGCAAATCTATATTTTCAAGATTTTTGATTAGTAACCATGGTGCAAACTAGGAATAGTGGACCGAGCAATGAGCCAGACAGGAACACTAAACATGGCGGGCAAGGTAATGATCAACCTGATAGGTTAGATCAAATCCTGAAACTCTTGAATGAAACGAGGAACAAGTTGGATAACAAGATGAATAACTTGGAGCAACAAGTTAGGGGAAACTGAGAGGAACGGATTCCAGGGAATCAAGACCAAGGAATTCCTAGGGCTAGAATTGCCGAAGAATTGGGTAAGGACCTCAAGAAGGTTGCTCCACCCAAATTTGATGGCAAGACCATCGGAGATGGAGTGGAAGCCTAGATCATTGAGATGGAGAAATACTTTGAGCTCCAGAATTTGTCCAATGAGACCAAGGCTATGTGGGCTTCATATAAACTTACTAGAGAAGCAGCTACCTAGTGGGATAATGTGAAATCTGAGAAGAAACTGTTGCCTGGAGAGACCACCTGGGATACTTTTATTGCACTTTTCAAGAAGAGGTGGTTACCCTAACTCTTCTTTGACAAGAAGATGACTGAATTCCAGAACCTGATTCAGGGTGGCTTGACAATGACACAATACTAGGAGAGGTTCAGCCATTTGCTCAAGTATGTACCACAGTATCAGATGGATGAACAATTTTGCATTCGGAAGTTTATCTTGGATTTGAGGCGTCAAATAGGTGCAAAGTAGACATCAATAATCCTTTGACTGTGGATGAGGTTTTCGAGAAGGCTACGAAACAGGAGCAAAAACTTCAACAAATGGCCAACTTTCATAAGAACCAAGACACTAGGTTTGGGAATAGAAAATTCTAGAACAATAACCAACAAGGAGGCAACAATCATCAAGTCTGAAACCTAAAGTGTGGAAACAATTCCCAAGATAGAGCTGAAGGGAATTCTAATGGCAACAATAAGAGAGGCAACTACAACAACAATAACAAGAAGAAGGATAGATCTAAAGGACCAAGAGTACCTCGCAATGGATGTTTTGTGTGTGGAGGAGAGCATTATGCCAATGTTTGTCCTCAGCAGATGACAGGACAAAGAGGAAGAAATCAGCAAGGAGCACCCCAACACCAGATTCATGCAACTATGGACAATAGGCAAGCGGATTTCCAAGCGTCACCAATCTAGATTTCCAGTAAGCTCTATGGACAAACTGTTTCTATTTTGATTGATACTGGAGCAACTGAATGCTTTGTAGATCCTAAAATCATTTCCAAGTTACCAGTTAGACCAAGAGACATGGAAAACTCATGGATGGTTCAATATGGAAATCAGGTAGAAAAGAGGGTAGACTCAAATCTTTCTTGCAGTGAGTTCGAACTTCTCGGTTTTCAGACACAAGTCAATCTTTATGTGGCTCCCTTAGGAACCTATGATGTAATTTGGGAATCAATTGGTCGATAGAACACAAGTCTATCGTCAATTGTGAGGATAAGATGGTAAGTTGTTTAGACGACTTCAAAAATCATGTTGAGATTCATGGTTTTCAAAAACCCTTGGACCTTAGGCAAATTTCAGCTATGCAATTGAAGAAGGCCCAAAGGAAGGGATGTTCCATGTATGTTGTTCACATTTGTGATATGGATATGATGAAACTAGTACTTGATGACTCTATCCTTAGAGAATTTCAGGATATGTTTCCAGAAGAGTTAACAGAATTGCCACCAAAGAGGGAATTTGATTTCTCTATTGAGTTGCTACCTGGAACCGAACCTCAATCCAAGGCTCCCTATAGGATGACCACAACCGAGCTTTATGAATTGAAGACTCAACTGCAAGAATTGTTGAAGCAAGGGTTTATTAGACCTAGTGTGTCACCTTGGGGCGCACCAATCATTTTTGTAAAGAAGGATGGAACCTTGCACTTGTGCGTTGACTACAGGATGCTAAACAAGTCAACTATCAAGAACAAGTACCCACTTCCAAGAATTGATGAACTCTTTGACCAAATGATACAGTATTCTCCAAAATAGATCTAAGATCTGGTTATCATTAATTGAGAATCAAGGAGGAGGATGTTTCTAAAACAACTTTTATGACTCGTTATGGTCAGTACAAATTCACAGTAGTACCATTCGGGTTGACTAATGCTCCCACAGCTTTCATGAACCTAATGAACAGTGTATTCGTGGATTGCTTAGATGATTTTGTGCTAATATTCTTGGATGATATCTTGATTTACTCCAAGAACATTGAAGAGCATGACAAGCATTTGAGGATAGTGTTACAACATTTAAGGGAGAGAAAACTTTTTGGCAAGCTATCCAAGTGTACCTTCTATCAAGACAAGGTGCATCATCTAGGCCATGTCATTTCAGTCGAAGGGATTGCAGTAGATGCAGAGAAGATAAAGGCAATTGTGGAATGGCCTATTCCACAAAATGTAACTGAAGTCTGAAGCTTCATGGGACTTGTTGAATACTACCATAAGTTTGTAGAAGGATTTTCAAGAATTGCAGCACCAATCACTTCACTCCAAAAGAAGGAGAAAAGATTTGAGTGGATTGAGAAGTGCAAGCAGGCTTTCCAACTTTTAAAGGAAAAGCTCACTACAACCCCAATTTTGACTAAACCTGATCCGAATGGGCAATTCACGATGATAACAGATGCATCAAGAGGTGTAGGAGGAGTGCTAATGCAAAATGGGCAAGTGGTAGCTTACGAGTCAAGAAAATTAAAATAGTATAAGTTGAATTATGCACCACATAATATAGAGTTATTGGTCGTAGTTCATGCTTTACAAACGTGGAGACATTACCTTTTGGGGAAGTCATTTGAGTTGAAGACAAATCATTTAGGACTCAAATACATTTTTACACAACCTAATCTCAATGCTCGACAAAGGAGATAGTTGGAGTTTCTCAACAAGTATGACTTTGGCATTGAGTATATCAAGGGGAAGGAGAATAGAGTGGCTGATGCACTTAGCAGAAGAAGGTATATAGCAGCCATAACTACATCAAGGTACAATTTAAAACAAGAAATTCAAAATCTACAAGGAGATGAACACTATTCTAGAGTGAAGCAAGCCTTAGAGGAGAATCCCACAGACCATCGTTTTGATGGATGTGTTTGAATCAGATGGAATCTTGAGATACCAAGGAAGAATGTACATTCCAAATTCAGGGGACTTGAGGAAATTGATCTTAGAGGAAATCCACAACACACCTTATTCAAGGCACCCCGAAGTAACCAAGATGGTAGCAGAATTGAGGTCTCTTTATTTTTGGCCAAGACTCAAGAAGGATGTAATTGAATTTGTAGCTTAATGCTTGGAGTGCCAGCGGGTCAAGGTTGAGCATGTGCATCCAGCAGAGCTTTTGTACCCACACGACATACCTAAGTATAAGTGGCAAGTGAATAGCATGGACTTCATTCAAGGGTTGCCTATGTCCAAGAACAAGCATGATATCATTCTAGTAGTTGTGGATAAGTTGACCAAAGTAGCACACTTCATTGCAGGGAATCTTAAAGATGGATCATTGACTTTGGCTAAAAGGTTTGTCCAAGAGATCTTTTGTTTACATGGAGTACCGGAGACCATAGAAACATAAATCTGCAAAAAAACCCGATTAATCACGATTTTTAAAAAATCTGCAGGTTGGACGATTTTTTCCCCGAATTTTTGAAAAAATCTTTGACCTTTTGGTCAACAATTTTTCCCATTTAAAACTGAAAATTGCCAAAAAACGCGTTTAAAACCTACAAAAAACATGAATAAAATCTTGTTGATTTTCATGCGGAAAAAAAAACGATGAGACCATAGCTTGTTGCTTACTATTATGCTTTGATAGATTTTTTCCAAGCATCCATAGCTTGTTCGAAAGCACTTGTTTTAGGCTTTTAGCCATAGCAGCAAGGCAATGAACTGTTTGATAAAATGCTTTGGTAGACATGTATGAAAAATGTCATAGCATAGACAAGGTAGTGAACTGTTTTGAAAAAATGCCTTCAAGAAATGTGGTCTCATGGTGATGGAATGGCATGATAATCCATAGCCACAGGCACTCGTCATGGCATTCCATCCCCATGAGACCACATTTCTTTGAGGCATTTTTTCAAACAATTCACTGCCTTGTCTATGTTATTGCTTACTATTATGCTTTGATAGATTTTCTCCAAGCATCCATAGCTTGTTCAAAAGCACTTGTTTTAGGATTTTAGCCATAGCAGCAAGGCAGTGAACTGTTTGATAACATGCTTTGGTAGACATGTATGAAAAATGTGGAAGCATAGACAAGGAAGTGAACTGTTTGAAAAAGTGCCTCAAAGAAATGCGGTCTCATGGTGATGATTGTCATGGCATTCCATCACCATGAGACCGCATTTCTTTGAGGCATTTTTTCAAACAGTTCACTGCCCTTTCTATGGCTTGTCATGGCCTTCCATCACCATGAGACCATATTTCTTT
Organism: Sequoia sempervirens; assembly: GCA_007258455.2. Lineage (NCBI taxonomy): Eukaryota > Viridiplantae > Streptophyta > Pinopsida > Cupressales > Cupressaceae > Sequoia > Sequoia sempervirens. The sequence continues at coordinate 45,650 of VDFB02100221.1, read as the reverse complement.
GAGGCATTTTTTCAAACAGTTCACTGCCTTGTCTATGCTATTGCTTACTATTATGCTTTGACAGATTTTTTCCAAGCATCCATAGGTTGTTCGAAAGCACTTGTTTTAGGCTTTTAGCCATAGCAGCAAGGTAGTGAACTTTTTAATAAAATACTTTGGTAGACATGTATGAAAAATGTCATAAAATGTCATAGCATAGACAAGGCAGTGAACTGTTTGAAAAAATGCCTCAAAGAAATGTGGTCTCATGGTGATGGAATGTCATGACAATCCATCACCATAGGCATTCATCATGGCATTCCATCACCATGAGACCACATTTCTTTGAGGCATTTTTTAAACAGTTCACTGCCTTGTCTATGCTATTGCTTACTATTATGCTTTGATAGATTTTTTCCAAGCATCCATAGCTTGTTCAAAAGCACTTTATGGGCAAAAGTGCCGCACACCTATCAGTTGGGATAAGGTGAAAGACAAGATTGTGATTGGTCCAGATATGCTTAGAGACATGGATGATCAAATGAGATTGATAAAGGAAAGATTGAAAGAAGCAGCAAACAGGCAGAAGAGTTATGCAGACAAGAATATAACTTTCCGGCAGTTTTCAGTAGGGGACAAAGTCTTTTTGAGGGTCAAACCTCATAAGAGTTCCATTTCGTTTGGAAAATCATCCAAACTTGCTCTGAGATTTGTGGGTCTGTTTGAAGTGTTGGAAGTAATCAACCCAATTGCTTATATACTTGCTCTATCACCTGTTCTCACCCGAATCAATAATGTATTTCATGTGTCTATGCTCAAACCATACCATCTTGATGCTAACCATATACTTGATTGGCATGCCTTACAGGTACAGAATCCAGGGGTGGTGTTGGTGGAGCCCACTCAAATTCTGGGATGGAAAAACATTAAGTTGCGTAATAAGGAGATTGTGCAATATAAGGTCCAATGGGACCAATATTCTGAGGATACTGCTACATGGGAGAATGTTGAGGGTATTGATCATTCTTTTCCTAATTTGATTACTTAGTTTGAGATGCTTTTAGTTATATCAGTGTGATGCTCAATGAGCATAGTGTGATACTTTGGTGGATACATTATTGTTTTAGTGTGTGTAATAAGACATCGAGACGATGTCTCTTCCTAGTGGGGAAGGATGTCACATCTTGACTCTATACTACATTTATTTTTTAGTACATTGATGAAACTATTGGACATCATTTATGTTTATCTGGTATCTACATGTGCGTGATTGCTAAATGTGATGATTAATTTTTATACATTGAAATGAAATGGAAATAATTATCATGTTCTTGTCTCTTGACTTGCAAATGACTATGAGGGTCGGTGGCAATCAGAGACTATGCTATTTATGTCCTCACACTATTGTTGTATCATTATTTGTAATATTACTTCCAGTTTTTATATTTAGTTCATTTCATGGCTTGAGAGCCTGAATTGTAATGTTGTATATCAAATTATGCGCATTTACCTGGATTATGCACTAAATACATGAGGTTATGTTATGTAATTTATTTACTTAATGTTGTATCATTTTTTATTCCATACTTATGAGATATTGAGTTGTTGATCATTTTTGTGAGATTAATTCAGTCACGATCCTTACAACCCATAAGGCAAAATGTAATATTTTGGAACCTATATTTTTACATGGCAATCACAGCAATTGGATGCAAGAATGCCATGCTTCAAGTTGCTTGTTTTTCAACCGATTTTTGATGTTGATGAAGTGATTGAAGCTAGACACCTCAAGACAATGAATTTGCAACCTCAAACCCCAAACGTTTGCTTTAAATCCCTTGCTGATTTGTACGGCCTTTGCTGGGTTGTATGGCTTGTTCCTAGCTTGCACATGCCAAATGTAAACTCCCAAATATGCTGTTTAGTCCCCTGTGTGCTTAGCTAACTTGAGTGTCATGATAGATGCAAGAGATTAAAGCCTGGAACGGCCTGATCTAGAGAAGTATCACGCCTTGTGTGAAGATTTGAAGCTCTCAAGCTCCCACATGCCTACAAGTGCTAAATGCCTCTATTTTATTTAATACTACTGAAGTAAATGCTAAGTAAATCGATCAAAGCTCAGATTGATGGTCTCTATGTGAAGCCATCCATACTAGAACCCTTAGACGGTCTCTCATGCCTACAGATCCTGTCATAACCGAGGGATTTCGTCCTCAAATCAGCTTAAAACTCCATACTTACGACCTTGTGCTTAGTTTTCCATGTTTGAATGTAAACTTAGATAATATCAAAAGAAGCCTCTTTTCTTTCCTTACGCTTTCCCAAAAAGCCACACCAAGTTTTAGGTTTTGCTTTTAACCAAATAAACTATCTATTTCTCCACTTGAAAACCCACACCAACTTCATAACGCATATTAATCTCCACTTGAAAACCCACGCCAACTTCATAAGGTATATTAATTTAATATTTTATTTCATGTCTCCAAGTGCCCCCTTTCACTTAAATAATTATATAGTGACTTAAAGATATTTTCTTTGATAAAGTTACTTTATCACTTTATACTATTAAATCACTAAGTCACTTTAATAATAGATTATTATTAAAGAAATGTGACTTAATAACCCAATAACTCCTGACCAAAGTCTGGAAATAAACTCCCGAGAGTGTCCTGTCCATAATCCACTGCAGGTATGTCATCACTAACCTTGTTATTACTTACTATAAATAGTAAGTAGCACATAACAAGTCCTGAATCCCCTCAGAAAAGTCTCCTAAACAACTTGTTAGCCTACAGGGACCAGAGTAATAGGCTAATCCTGTCTCCTCGAACCACTAGCTAGAAAGGGGACATTACAGAGTCCTTATGATATAGGTGTTTTGTCATGTGCCCTTTTTTGGATTAAAATAATTAATAATATTAGTTACATTGGACTTGGTAATTGCTAGTTTTAGGAGTAAATAATATTATAATGATTAGAATAAAAGATGTTTTTAAACAGTAGTATTAAAATAAAAGTATTTTCAAATACTTAAAATTGAAATAAAATTATGGAAAATGTTTGATTGTCCGATAGCAAGGTGGTGCCAAATTCTTCAAAGCAAATACCTGAACTTCAATGAACCATCACGAATTTTGACAAATCCAAATCCCCTTGGGGGGTCTCATATTTGGAATTCCACGTTGCAAAGTCACCAAATTATTACTAATCATCTTTCTTGGATAGTCAACAATGCTCAAAATGCTCTCTTTTGGCAAGATTCATGGAATGGATATCCGCCCCTAACCAATGATGATAGACTTCATTGATGCATAGAAACTTTGTCAAATGAATGGTGAACAAAGTTGAGCAACTATATTACATCAAAGGAAGTTGCAAGGAGAATAATCTAGAAATGGAAAAATCTGAATACTACACTAATGCCTTCAAAAAAAAAGGAAATATTAAAACCAGAAGTGAATTGCAGGATTATTTTCATTAAAAATGGAGATGTTAGGGTCATTTGGACCAGAGCCAAATCAGGCCACTATTCAATCAAATTGGCGTATATACTACTGTAAGAGAGGGGGACCACCGCATGCAAGACCCCAAGTCACGGAGGGTCGAGACACACGAGGCTGCCCTAACTTACCTCAGCTAAGTGTATGTTTAGGGTGTGAGGATAAGAATGATGAGGACTCCTAGGATCCTATGATCACTCTACAATCCAAGTTTCAATGTGGGGCTAGGCGAGTCGATCTTCAAGTCTAACTCTACACCTCAGGGAGCACTCTACCCGAGGACGTCAGCGCGGACTTTAGACAACAGCGCAGTGCACTGGCATCTCAGAAACACATTGTGGTCCGTACGGTTAGACAACGGCTAAGACGAGGTTAAACACCCTAAGACGACTTATCAACCTAGCTTACCTACTTTTAAGAGGACAAAATAACACTATGAAATATGAAAAGTATAAGTGAAGGTGATAGAGTAGATATACCAAAGCCAAGGTGATGAAGACGATCTCGTAGAAGACCCTGTTCGCTAGCTAGCTCCTCGAAATGCGTCCACTTACACACAGCAAGAGAGAGAATGTTGGGGGCTGGCTGTATAGGGGCCTACCTTAGTCAGACCCCCGTTTAGGTGTTCCCACCTCCACGGACAGCCAATGGAAAGGAGATAAAGAAATGATAAACACAAGCACTACAAAAGCAGTACTATGCTACTCAACCAAACGATAGAGGAGAGGAGAGGGAAGCTTACCACCTCCACCAAGAGCACTCAAGGCTGCTTAGGGGAGAAATGAGAGGAACTCAAGCCTCTGTTGCAATGGCGTGGTCCCAAACTTGCTCTACCGACATGATGGAGCGTGATATTGCTGCTATGGAATGCTTGAAAGTGAGCTTGAAAGTGAGCTTGTGAGAGTGAGAGTGTGAGAGCCAAGTCTATTCAAGATTTCTTCCAACCTCCTAATGCAAGTTCAAAGACTTGATTATGAAGGAATGAGGAAAGAAACGGCCATATTCAGGTCGAGTGGCCAAAGGAGGTGTTACAACTTCACTGCCAATGGGAAGGGTAACACCTCTGTTGGCTCAACCGCAGGAATCTGCCAGGGACGTAAGCGCGCCGCGCAAGCGTCCCCGACAAAAACGCCTCCACCAACACACAAAACAGGCACCAAATGGACCGCCATCAACAGGCTTAAGTGAATTAAGCCTCCAACTTAGGTTTTCTAAAGTGTAATAAGGCAAAAGGTGGAATTGCACCTAGGGTGCAAATTTGCTCTTATACAACTACAGAACATATTAGAACCAAACACAGAGTGGCCAGCTAAATTGTGTTGGAGTTATTGGTGCATCTCAAAGGTTGGGGCATTGGCGTAGACTGCACTGCACAAAAGGATTTTAACTAGGGATAGGTTGAAAATGATTAGCATAAACGATCCTTCAAGGTGTGTTTTATGCAAATCTGTAGAAGAAAACGCAAATTACTTACTTCTAAATTGCCCCTTTGCAAACAAATGTTGGGGGTGCCTCACTAATTACAATGAGTGCTTTCACCAATGTTAAATCATTACCGAGCTTGGCCAAGGATAAGGAACACTCTTTGGGAAGGAGTCTAGATTACTGGGCCCTCCATAATTCTAGGGCACATATGGCGAGAAAGGAACAATCAATTTTTTCAAGAAAGGGAATTGACTGTGGTAGAAGTCATCAAAAAAATTGAAGTAGGTGTATGTGAAGTACTATTGGCAAAGAAAAAATCAAGCCTTGGCTGCCCCAAATTGTTTACCAATAGGGATGACATGATCATCAAGAAGTGGAGCCTACTAAAGTCCTCTCTAGCATATAGCATTGGTAGCCACTATCCCTCAACAAAAATGAAACGACTAACAATCAAATGGAATCCACCCCCAAGTGGATGATTGAAGCTCAACTTTGATGGCATGGCTCGTGTGAACACCAGGATTTCTAACGTGGAGTGTGTTATTAGGAATGAAAAGGGAGAGCTTATTTGGGCTATTTTGAAGAAGCTACCAAACAAAACAAATAATGAGGCCCATTTTCAACCCTATTAGCTAGATCGAACTTATGTAAAGAAAAAGACTTATCAAGCATCGATGTTGAAGGTGATTCTCAAATATACATTAACGCAATTTGTAACCATAAGGTTACAAATTGGAAACTTAACAACATCATTGTTTCCATTTGGAGAGTTTTGGATAGCCTAAGTGACATCACCATTCAACATGCCTTTCAAGAGGCAAATGGAACAGCTAACCAATTGGCCAACTTAGCATGTGATCAGGCAGGGGAAAAAAATCATTTCAAATGATGCGTGTAGATGGTGTAATATTCAAATGCAATCTACGAAGGACAAAGATTCATGGAAATGGAAAAGATATCTTAAGATAGGACACTGGGAACTGCAAATTGCCAAACCTTCGTGGCATCGGAAGATTAGTTCCACATTTGGCTATAAGATTACACTGAACTCTGCAAACAATAATACAATGGCAAACTCATGGCTATAAATTACACCAGAGGAAGGAAAATGGACAAAAAATGGTGAGCTTCAAGATCATAGGATACAAATGTCCTTGCGACACCAAAAATATTAACATTCAACAACGTTGGGTCTTTCTAATATAGTTGAAGATAGAGAAAGATAATAAAATTAATTATTTATAAGGTTATTAAATAAATAAATATTATAAAGTAACCTTATATTTAATTAATTTAATAAAGTGACTTAAATAAAAAATTATATCATAAAGTCACTCAAATTAAAATACTATTATTTCTAGAAGCTTCTTGAAGATGGATTGAAAAAGTATAAAGAGAGGGGTCAGCCAAGCTTCTAGGCATCCAAGAATTGATATTTGCTTTGAAGTTTTGGTTTGGAGAAGGAACCAGCTAGGGTTTCTGCCATTCTTGAACCTTTGGGAACCAAACTCTCATTGGTTGTGCAATTTTGAGGCTATGAAACTATCAGCTAAGATTATTGCATATATTGTGGGCTTCACTTTAGAAGTCCAATTTGTGCTACATTGGAGGATTTACAGTCTGTCATTTGCTGTGCCAAATTTAATGGCCTTTGGCCAAATTTGGGAAAAGTTGGAATAATCTGTTTTTTTTTCTAGAGAAGTTATCATTTACAGAAATTTGTGGGATTCAGGACAAATAAATTATTGAGATCATCTCAATTGAATATCTATGGTTGGGGCAGATTGATTACCAGGCATAGCATTTTGATATTGTAGCTGATCCAAATATTGGGAGATTCAATTAACTGGAGGGTCTATTCTTTAAGCGACCCATCACTGGAGGAAATCGTATTTTATTCTGTAGGAAATCGATATTTTGTTTCTGCCGCCAGATCATTCTATGAGGAAACGAATAAAGGCAAAAATCACATGGTTGAAAGAGGGAATCACATGAGACAACATGGAATCTGGTCGGGGTTGGAATGTCCCCATTTTTGCCTGATATTGCTCGTGGTTGCTGGTTTCCTGGACTCAGTTGGATTGGGAGTAATAAGGCAAATAAATAATTAAATTAATTATTTGTAAAGTTATTAAATAAATAAATATTATAAAGTAACCTTATATTTAATTAATTTAATAAAGTGACTTAAATAAAATATTATATCATAAAGTCACTCAAATTAAAATAATATTATTTCTAGAAGCTTCTTGAAGATGGATTGAAAAAGTATAAAGAGAGGGGTCAGCCAAGCTTCTAGGCATTCAGGGATTAATATTTGCTTTGAAGTTTTGGTTTGGAGAAGAAACCAACTAGGGTTTCTGCCATCCTTGAACCTTTGGGAACGAAACTCTCATTGGTTGTGCAATTTTGAGGCTGTGAAACTATCAACTAAGATTATTGCTAGTTGTGGGCTTCATTTCATGTAATGTCCCCATTTTGGCCCTACACTCTTCATTTGGATTTAGCCTATTTCCGAAAATCCGTAGGCTAAGCTGAGGTGGAAAATTAGGGTTTCCTCTTTCAGATACTGCTCAGTTGGCGTTCTGAGGTTGTTGTGCAGACTTACTATTTATAGCAGTTCACTATTTTTTAGCAAGTCTATCTTTTGGCAGTATCTGTCTAGCAGCAGTTCAATCCTTTGTAGTTCAATGTTCAGTTTGGCTTTTTGTTGTTTTGATGTGAACTTACTATTTATAGCAGTTGGCTATTTTTAGTAAGTCTAATTTTGGCAGTAGCATCATCAGCAATTCAGCTCAAGTCATTTTGCTATCCTTCAGTTTCAGTTTGGCTTTGGTTATCTCCATGGATTAAGTTTTATACTTAGTCATTTTTATGTTTCTCAGTTGTACCCCCACGCCTAGGAATGATCACTTCATGTTGTTTTTAAAAGGGGGTCATTAAGGGGTCAATGGTGCATTTAATGAATTATTAAATGCTTTATTGTTGCAAAGTGAAGTTGGATGCCTAAAAGAGGTTGATTAATATTTTATTATTTCAAAAAGTGAAATGCTTAAAATGGCATCCATTCCTTTTGGAAGTTGAAGTGATTCAACTTCTTGGAATTTGAAGAGTCTCTTGTTGCTTCATTTGCCAATTGAAGCTTATATATTGCTGCTGTTTGAAGAGCTGATTATCTTTGGAAATATTGTAAAGTTATGCTGCTGGTTTGAAATCCAGAATCCGGCTAAGGGAAAGCTTAGCAATTTGTCTACATTCTTCGGGCCTGAAACTATGGTTCCCTAGATGGTGGATTGAGAGTGTGCTTCATTCAGAAGTGCACATTGAGCTTCATTGTTGGAGAATTTGAAGTGTTTTTCAGTTTTTGAGCTTGCTGGTTCATTCATGGCTGAAGGTGATTTTCATTAACAGCTCTTTGTACGATTTTAATATGCTTCTGGGTATTGAAGATATGGATTCCTAGCACATGGGCGCCCCTTCCCATAGAAGATTAGAATTTATTTCAAAGTATTTATTTTTATTCTTGCAAAATCGCCCTTGCTAAGGGCCGTACCATGTTGGGAGCATTGAGAATTGTGCAAGTAAATTAATGGTTGCTTTTTGAAGTTGTTTCATCATCATGACATGGGCGCCTATCCTCCAGAGGTTCATTGCAATTGATTTCACTCAATTTGGAGGTAAATTGATAAAGTTATGTGCATTTCATTGATGTACAGTTTGCTGGTCTGATTTTCTGTATTCTCTATTTCTGATCAGACTTGTTAGTTTTTGATATAATGCTTTGGACATTTCTATATTTGTATTGTAAGAGTTAGAGGAAGTGTTACTCTAACCATTGATTGATTTGGAAGCATATCTTTCTTATTTGCAGTTTGTTTAATTTTGTAAAGCTGATTAGTAGTACTAACAGCTTTTATTTTATTTGCTGCAATTAGTTTAAATTTCATACTCCCACGTGAGTTGAGTTTAAAAATCACCTTTCTTGTAATTTCCCACTTATAAGTGGTTGTGTGTGGATATTCCCCCCACGTTAATAAGTGGAAGTGAGGATTTAAATGGCTGGCTTGCCGCCTTTAATAATGTAATAATCTCACCCACTGAATAAGTGGAGTATCCCCACTGCTTGTGGATGCCTGCATCAGCAGATGAATTGTAATTTCAGTTCAGTTTACTCCTAATGATCCTCTGACCATATGCTATCACCTCGCCCACATTGGGATCTTGGTGAACATTCTTGGTTAGAGTTACTTCCATGTTGATTTGCTTTTGGAGTTAATGCTAATCAATGACTTATTGCTGGTTTGTGTATTGTATTTTGAGAAAAAAATTAAGGGTAATATTTCAGTGGTATCAGAGCAGAAGATCCTGCCATCCTGTTGATTAGTGCTTCATGCTTAGGCAGATGAGTGATAGAGATCTCCGGTACTACACCGAAAGTCAGTGCAGATTCTAGTTCAGTTTCTTGTGGTATCCAGAGGTAGGTAGTTAGGCATGGCTAATGAAGAAGAGATGAAGTTGGCAGAGACTCTCTTTATGGTTGGAAAGAGACTTGGTAAAGAATTTCAGTCAAAGGAAAATGAAGAGAACATTTTTCATTTGTTAGAACAATGTTTGAGACAAGTGAAGCCATCACCTTCAGAGATAATGGAGTTGGCACTAGCTCCTGCAGTGAATTTTTTGAATCAGCCCTATTGGTTGGGGCATCCTGATGAAGAGACCAAGTTGCTGATTTCTTCTTGTTTTATGGAGATAATGAGAATTGTAAATCCCCATTTGCCTTATGATGTTGAAACCATGAAGATCATATTAAATATGATAGTGGAATGTTTTCAAGATTTGGATGAAACTTGTAGTAGCTTGTTTTCAAGAAGAGCTGCTGTTTTAAAAACATTTTCTGAAATTGGTGCTTGCATCTTATTGATAGAATTTGAGATGGAGAATCAAATTTATCACTTGTTTAATTATCTTTTCACCTCAACCTGGAGTGAGCAAGAAGAGAGTATGCTTGCAGCTGTTATGAATGTTCTAATCTCTACAATTAAAGAAGTTGATAGTCTTCCTGAAAGTGTCCAAACTCTTCTTTTGGATGCTTACAAACGTGAAGAGCAGATTTCTCCCACTGCTGATTTGTTAGTTAAAGAAATTTTCAGTCAATGTGAAAATAAGTTGAAACCATTTTTAAAGATGACTGTTATGAACAAAGAGGAGATTTCCGAAGTAGAAGAGGAGGATGAAAGTTGGAATCCCTTTGAAGACATTGCAAAAGTTCAAAGGGTATCCACGAATTTGCACTTACCCAAGCATTCTGTAGAAGAATGTAATGTATCAGTGTAAGCGTTGAAGACTAGTGAGGTACTCTTGTTTTCTAGAAAGGAGAATTGTGAGTTGACTTGTGTTAAGAAGCCTCATGTTGAAGATTCAAAGAAAGAACTTTTGGAAACAAAAGTTGAAACAGAGATGCATGAAGAGGCCATAAGTGCAGATCCAAATGAAGGAGAAGTTCAGTTAGTTGAAGATATGTGTTCAATCAGCAAATTGCTTCTTCACAATTCCGAAGGATGCTCGTTTGAAAGTCAAGCTAAAGAGGAGAAAGAGATAGAGGAAGCAGTAGTCACTTCCTATTCCAAAGCTGATTTGACTAACTCCCTAGAATCACGTGTAGTAGACAACATGGAAGGTGAAGTTTCTAGTAGTTATAAGGCAGATTTTTCTTCATCGGAAATCAAGCTAAGACAAAAAGCTAAGGAATTGGAAGGCACTATGGATGGAATGATGAAGAGTGTTCATCACATGCGAGACAAGTTGAGGAGTACAACTCAAACCATTTTTGAAATCTTTATCCATCAAAGTTGTTCTACATCATCTCAGCCAGTATATAATGATTGCAGCTCAAGTTCACACATTGCTGATAATGGAATTCAAATTTTGTCAAATCTTGATAGAATTCATAGACATGTAGAACAGATGATTTATGATGTGCCTAGGGGAAGTTGTATGTTGCATTTCTATTGATGACATGAAGTCCATTAAATTTGCCTTGGAGGAAATTAAATCTAGTCTTTTGCACATCATTCGTGACAAAGACTTAGTGGCCAATATTGCTGACAAGGCATTGGAGTGGCATGAGCTTACCAAAACAAAGTTGCAAGAAGTGCATGAGACTCTAATTGAAGCAGAGAATCAGATTTCTGCTGTTCAATATTCATGGGAGCAAGAAAATAGAAGAAGAGCAGAGGAGCTTCAAGAAATTCTTGATGAGTTTGATCTCATACAAGAAACATATGATTTGGAATGCTGTCCTAAGAGACCAAAGCATTCAAATTCTCAAGCTTATCAAGCTTTTGACAATCTCTTGTATGAAGAAGGTTCTAGTAAGGTTTATGTAAATCCTCTTTTTGAAAATGACGAAGAAATTGCTTCAGAGATTACTGAAGAAGGGGATTTGAGTTTGTCTTCCAGCATTGGAGAGTTAATACGTGAGTTGCACGAAGTTGAATCTACTGCTGCTCCTAGTGCAACCATTCAGCAAGAATTGGTAACTCTTGAAACACAAAGAAATGAAGGCATTCTTATTGTTCATCAACAAAGAGTTGATGGGTTTGTTGATGAAGGTTTAATTTATTTTTTGATGAGGATGCTTGTGAGACTCATATCAGATTTTAGTTCATCACCATCTTCTCTTAGAGTGATAGATTTCAGAATTGTATTTGATGAAGGATTCATGGAATCTTTCCGGCAAGTCATATCACAAGATTCTAGATTTGATTTCTTCAATGAACAAAGGTTGGTTGAATACTTCTTGGAATTTCAAGAAGTGGCATTGCAGATGGAACGAGTGAATCAAAGGATTCGTGTGAGAGCAATTATCAGTTTGAGAAGTGGTTCTTCATGGTTGTTAGTTTGGGATCCTGGCATTACTTGGGAAGAAGGTAATTTCAAAATAGATAGACCAGCATATAATATTCAGAGTGTAGTTGTGACCATTTGCTTATGTGTTGGAAAATGTCTTCAATTGAAAATCAGTGTTTGGGATCTCAAGCATTTTCTTTTGAAGAATGGAATGCATAAAAAGAAGGTTGGATGGAGAGATAAGTGTCAAAAATTCTGTTTTATGTTTGCTGCTCCCTTCTTTCTATGTCATTGCCTCTTTATTTCTGATCATACATTGGTGTTTTGGGAAGAAAATATGATCAGAAGTTGGTTTGTGGTGGCATGGGGTCTCTTGCTAAAGGTGCCACCAGTGTGGTTCATGAGCAGTTATGCTCATTTTGATAAAAAATTCTTGTGTTGCAGCTGCTGTTTGTCTTCTTGGATGCTGATTTTCCAAAAATCAGATCTCAAGATGATTATTTCAGACCTCTTAGGAAGCTGGTTATTTCATTTCCAGGCCTCTCCACCTCCTATTTGGATTGAATTTCTGTCACAAATGAGCAAGGGAATGTTTCAGTATGGTCAAAGTTCAAGTATGGGTTGTTCATTGATGGTTGACAATGAATTTTGTGGTACCAAGTCATTAATTACTTTTTGGGACAGCGAGTTATTAGCTGATTTGATTTGTCAAATTGAGACTTTTGATGTGAGACATGTGAATATTTCTTGGAGTTCTTTCAATGAAATCAGTTTGCTTCAAAGGAAGCATTGTGCATCCTCTTGGATAGGGATGGAGTGTGGAGCTTTGCTCTTGGTTTGGCATTGGTTTAGAAGCATGTTTGAAAATATTTTTGTTGCTGATCAGAATTATGACAACAAGATTTGGAGGTCCTACAGACTGATATGGGACCCGGGCACTAACATGTTTGGTGCATTGTCTTTTGTGGATTGTGACATGTTGATCCACTTTGAGTATTCAATTGTTTTAATCAGAGTAGCACAACGGATTAGAGGAACGGTGTTCCTGAGAAAGATTTGGAATCCTGGTATCACTTGGGTTTTCTATTCCACAGTTGAAGATGATGAAGCCAATGATGGTCTTCTAGAATTTATTCCCATGATGTTTCAGTTTAATTTTAATCTAGTGATTTCTTGTGTTGGCATCCAGCAGTGCAGTGCTTACATCAGTTGGTGCTATCCTTCTCCTAGGATGATTTGGGACCCTGGGATCCTATTTGGCATGGTAAAGATCAAATTGTTTCTTTGGAGTGTGATGGCATTGCTTGAGGACAAGCAATTTTGGGAAGGGCGGACTGTAATGTCCCCATTTTGGCCCTACACTCTTCATTTGGATTTAGCCTATTTCGTAGGCTAAGCTGAGGTGGAAAATTAGGGTTTCCTCTTTCGGATACTGCTCAGTTGGCGTTCTGAGGTTGTTGTGCAGACTTACTATTTATAGCAGTTCACTATTTTTAGCAAGTCTATCTTTTGGCAGTATCTGTCTAGCAGCAGTTCAATCCTTTGCAGTTCAATGTTCAGTTTGGCTTTCTGTTGTTTTGATGTGAACTTACTATTTATAGCAGTTGGCTATTTTTAGTAAGTCTAATTTTGGCAGTAGCATCATCAACAATTCAGCTCAAGTCATTTTGCTATCCTTCAGTTTCAGTTTGGCTTTGGTTATCTCCATGGATTAAGTTTTATACTTAGTCATTTTTATGTTTCTCAGTTGTACCCCCACGCCTAGGAATGATCACTTCATGTTGTTTTTAAAAGGGGGTCATTAAGGGGTCAATGGTGCATTTAATGAATTATTAAATGCTTTATTGTTGCAAAGTGAAGTTGGATGCCTAAAAGAGGTTGATTAATATTTTATTATTTTAAAAAGTGAAATGCTTAAAATGGCATTCCTTTTAGAAGTTGAAGTGATTCAACTTCTTGGAATTTGAAGAGTCTCTTGTTGCTTCATTTGCCAATTGAAGCTTATATATTGCTGCTGTTTGAAGAGCTGATTATCTTTGGAAATATTGTAAAGTTATGCTGCTGGTTTGAAATCCAGAATCCGGCTAAGGGAAAGCTTAGCAATTTGTCTACATTCTTCGGGCCTGAAACTATGGTTCCCTAGATGGTGGATTGAGAGTGTGCTTCATTCAGAAGTGCACATTGAGCTTCATTGTTGGAGAATTTGAAGTGTTTTTCAGTTTTTGAGCTTGCTGGTTCATTCATGGCTTAAGGTGATTTTCGTTAACAGCTCTTTGTACGATTTTAATATGCTTCTGGGTATTGAAGATATGGATTCCTAGCACATGGGCGCCCCTTCCCATAGAAGATTAGAATTTATTTCAAAATATTTATTTTTATTCTTGCAAAATCGCCCTTGCTAAGGGTCGTACCATGTTGGGAGCATTGAGAATTGTGCAAGTAAATTAATGGTTGCTTTTTGAAGTTGTTTCATCATCATGACATGGGCGCCTATCCTCCAGAGGTTCATTGCAATTGATTTCACTCAATTTGGAGGTAAATTGATAAAGTTATGTGCATTTCATTGATGTACAGTTTGCTGGTCTGATTTTCTGTATTCTCTATTTCTGATCAGACTTGTTAGTTTTTGATATAATGCTGGTTTGAGCTTCATTTCTATATCATTATTGTATTGTAAGAGTTAGAGGAAGTGTTACTCTAACCATTGATTGATTTGGAAGCATATCTTTCTTATTTGCAGCTGTTTAATTCATTGTAAAGCTGATTAGTAGTACTAACAGCTATTTATTTTATTTGCTGCAATTAGTTTAAATTTCATACTCCCACGATTGAGTGGTTGAGTTTAAATAATCATCTTTCTTAATTGTAAGTTTCCCCCCACTAAATAAGTGGTTGTGTGGACTGTATTCCCCCCACGTTAATAAGTGGAAGTGAGGATTTAAATGGCTGGCTTGCCGCCTTTAATAATGTAATAATCTCACCCACTGAATAAGTGGAGTATCCCTTGCTTGTGGATGCCTGCATCAGCAGATGAATTGTAATTTCAGTTCAGTTTACTCCTAATGATCCTCTGACCATATGCTATCACCTCGCCCACATTGGGATCTTGGTGAACATTCTTGGTTAGAGTTACTTCCATGTTGATTTGCTTTTGGAGTTAATGCTAATCAATGACTTATTGCTGGTTTGTGTATTGTATTTTGAGAAAAAAATTAAGGGGAATATTTCATTTCAGAAGTTCAACTTGTGCTTGCATTGCAAATTTGTGGCCTTTGGCCAAATTTGGAGATAGAGATTTATATCAGCTTTGAAAGATTCAATTTGTGTTTCATTGGAGAAATCTAAGAGGAGTCCTAGAAGATTATTTCAGTTGTTAGCATCAAATTTGGAGGAGATGATCTCAGATTTTTAGAGGATCCACTTTCAGCTAAAGGAGTTGAATTTTGCATTTAACTGCCCTTTGTCTTCAGTCATCAACAGCAGCAATTAATAGGGACGAGCTTGAGAAGAAGGCTCAAAAAATCAGAATCAGATTGGAAGAGAATAATCGGTGCCATCTCAGGTCCATTTATTGCTGATAAAGGGAAAATCGAACTATAATGCTCAGCTCAGTCATTTCATGACAGACCTGCGATTTCACTCATAACAGGTCAAGAAAAGGTCGATTCCATGTGGGTAAAGGAGTGCTGCCTTCCTAGGAGTATGGCAATGATTATTGATGATATAAATCATTGTTTGGAGCTGCCATTATTTTTTATCTTAAGGCTTGGATCAGAACTGGGGCGGCAGTTATAAGAGGGGTGATTTGATACTTGGAAAGCATCTTCAAGACAGCAACGATTGCTATTTCATCTCTTCATAAGGGCGCTTTCTCAACCAGTTTCATTTCACATTTAGTGGTATATTTGCATCAGCATATAGTTGTCTTAGTTGCTGCTATTTGTACTCAGACTTCAGAAAATTACATTGAATTGTAAAGCCAAGAGTCTTGGCTATGTTTTCATCATAAGCATTGTAATAAGAATTGCATATCAATAAGGGAGTTATAAGTTGCATGAGAATTGTTTGATGTAATGTTCATAATGATATGCATCAAGCTTGCATAGCAGTTTGTATGCCAATTGTTTGATAATTTGTCAATTGGCTGTAGGTTCTCATTTTGGCATAAATAATGTTATAGTATTGCATACCAAGTGTTCGTATTAATGCCACTTGGCTATAAGTGCATAAATACCATCTTAGACTGGATCCAAAGTGTTTGTCTTAATTCCTAGTTGCTGTAGATGCACATTTTCAGTCACTTATATGCATGTTAAGGAAGAAAATAGTTGGCATAGTATTGCTGAGACTTTATTAGTCAATCTTGCATCATTAGAAGCTTTCAAAAACATCATTTGCAGCATCAAAACTCACAACAAAACAATCAGAAATTGGTATCAGCAAAATCAGACCTTGTGTGCAAAGTGTTTGACAATATTCCTTGAGCATATCTTCAGCATTTTGAGGCCATAATCAGCAAGGGATAATACAGGGGCCTTTGATATAGCGAAGGCACTCAAGAACGAGGACACAAAGCTAGCTATTACATGGTTGAGAGAGGGAATCACGAGACATGAAGACCTTCAATTTCTTGATAGGGCATAATTGTCATGCCCTCGCCATAAATCACAACCCCCACCCTTCCCCCAATAATGATAATTGCTGAGAAAAAATCACAAAACCCCCCTGATCACAGCCTATCCTAGATTAATGATATTCATTGACCAAAAATCACAAAACCCCCCTGATCACAGCCTGTCCTGGATTAATGATAATCGTTGACCAAAGCAATAAGCAGTGACCAAGGAGATATGAAAGTGGCAACCCTTCAAGGGGTTCAACGAGAATTAATTAAGGAAGACAAGGCAGTGATCCCATAAGAAAATAAATAATTAATAATTAAAAGAATTTAAGGGGGCAGTGCTTGGTTGTGGAAGGGTTCGCCCTTGTTAAAATGATCAATGAATGGATGTGACTCTCCCCACCATGGAAGATATAAAAGGGAGAACAAATGAGTGGGAAGAGGCATAAAGTGAATCAAATTGGATATTGAAAAATACAAAGGAAATTAAGTCAAAGACAGAAATAAATATTGCTGTGTTACACGGGGACGCGTCCCCTGCCCCAAAACCCCCTGTACCCGTCCCCATCCGTCCCGGGGACGGGGGGACGCATCGGGGATAATCCCCGGCTGTCCCCAAAATTGAGAAATTAATAGGAAACGGCAGGGGACGTTTCCTGTCGTCTGGGAACGTTCCCCCGTCCCCTGCGCATATGAACATAAAAATCACATTTTTCTTTTTAAAAAACGTTTTATAACTGCGTTTGGCTTGTCTTCACCTATTAATCTTTTTAAAGGCAATTTTTAAAGTGGCAGCATTTAGCCATAAAAGAAATCAAGCATCTAAACTCAATGTCATATAAAAATTGCCTTTTAGGAAAGCATCAAGTTGCCAAACAAATTGTACAGAACAAAAAATGACTTCTATAAAATTTTCCAGGAAAAAATAGAAATTAACATCCACTGCATTTAGCTATGAAGTATTGATCTCAATATTATAATTTTTTATGAGTTAATTTGAATATAACCATAAAATCGATACTTGTTATTGCTAATGTCAGTTTTTAGTGTTTATTATTGGTTTGCAGGCCTAAATCAAGGAACATCCCAAAAGGGGACATTTCAATCTTCCTTTTAACTCTTCCATAGAATCTCTTCTATGAGTGCATAGGCTATGATTTTCCAGAGGTCCATATTTGCAGTTTGATCGATCCCATAGGATGTTCCGTTTCAGAAATAAGTATGTTTTTACTTATTTGCAAACAATGTCCAGGTTTTTTGGAGTTTCACTTTGGATTGGAGCAATTTCAAGTCTCCTATAGAACATTTTGTATGGAATATCATTTTAAAAACCAAAATAGTTGAATTTTTCAAGCTTTGTGGAGAAAACTGCGTAACAATATTTCCTTTGATGTTTCAGATCACACAGCCTGAAAAATTCACATACATCAACCATAAAAATCTAGTACTGCTAATTACCAAAATAGTTGATAAATCTATTTGCAGTTTACAACTTTTGGGTCTCTGTGATAACAAGTATCTGCCTCTGGCTTTATAGCTGAGTAACATAGTGCCTTTTTGTTAGCTTACCATAAAAATTAGAAATTGTTCTAATATATCTTAACTCCAATCATGTATTCTCACAAAGAATGCCTTCAATTTCAACTCGATCTAATCAGTCTTCAACATTCCAGTTATAATAAAACCCCATTCAAGACCAATATTAAATTGATTATGGATCAAAGAGATCCAAATATCAAGGGTATACATGCTTCAAAAAACAATGAAAATATCAACCATGGGCATAAAACATTCGAGCCATAAAGTAATGGCATTGCTAACCTTTGACAACACATCGCCATAGCTCCATCTGTTCTGACTGGGACATGTTCATGACATTCTTTATATTTCCATTTATTATGTAGGATGCCTGGACAGTGGACTCACATTTTGGAATGATAAATACTTGGAATTAGAATGTAAATCTCACCAATTTAGAAAAACAATTCATCAGTAAATATTATGTTTAAAGTGGCAGCATTTAGCCATAAAAGAAATCAAGCATCTAAACTCAATGTCATATAAAAATTGCCTTTTAGGAAAGCATCAAGTTGCCAAACAAATTCTACAGAACAAAAAATGACTTCTATAAAATCAAGTTGCTACTACTCTCGTGATTTATTATATTGGTGTGAGCAATTATTAATTTATTGACATATATCTCTCTCTTTCCCTCTCTCTGTGTATAATACAATAATATATTAATAAATTTTGAAAAAATCATATATATATATATATGTATTTTGTATGTCGCCATCCCCTACCATCCCCTAAAAATGGGCCCCTAGGAAACGTCCCGAAAACGCGTCCCCAGCCGTCCCCCCGTCCCCGTCCCCAAAAGGACCTGGAACATAGAAATATTGTCTTCAGCACTAATAATATTGTGAGATAATTTTTAGAATATTATTAGATTACAAATAAATAGTTGCATAGATATACCTTGCAGAAATTAAGTGATTGCTAATTGTAAGTAATTTAATTGCATTTCCCTTTAAGAGTATTTA
The DNA here is from genome assembly GCA_007258455.2 of Sequoia sempervirens. Lineage (NCBI taxonomy): Eukaryota > Viridiplantae > Streptophyta > Pinopsida > Cupressales > Cupressaceae > Sequoia > Sequoia sempervirens. Next base: position 26,733 of record VDFB02100221.1, on the reverse strand, counting down.
ATAGCAAATTCATATAGCTAATTTCTATAAGTAATCTGTTTTGAATTTATTAGAAATAGATTGCAAATAGGAAGGACAGTCAGCCTTCCGAGTTCACGAGAGGTGAAGTACCAGCCTTTCCTTCATCAAGCATGCCACCTCGAGATGCAGGTCTGTGGATTGGGAGTTGTATGAGTGCTCTTGGGCTTGTTGAGGAAGGCAATCTTTATGCATCTTATCAAGCATGCAACCCCGAGATGGATGGATTGGAGATTCTGTCATGCTCGTGGACTGGGAGGCAAATAAGTGCTCCTAGGCTTGATCAAGGAGGACGGTGTGCCTCCAAGGTGAACTGAGGAATGGAGTGAACCTAAGATCCTACCATGTTCATGGGCCAAGAGGTAGTAGAGTGCTCTTGGGCTTGAAGGTCTTCTCAAGTACACTAGCCTAAGATGGATGGATGAGAACCCACCCATTCTCTCGCAATACAAGGGCAACCATCCTTGAGATTGCGGTCTGCGAACATTTCCGATAAATTCCTAATACAATTACTATAGGAATATGCCTTGGAATAATTATTAATTATATTGATGTATTTTAGTTTAAATTTGAATGGTGTTCATAAGGATTCATATGTTATCATGAAATGTTGATATTTAATGTTAGTGCTTGTAAATTTAGATGTTATCATATATTCTTAAATGATTATTAATATTATTGTAGGACCTAAACAAAGATTATCTTAAATTGTAAATTACATTTGATGATATTTTTATAAAGTTAGGTTTGTAAATGAATTACCTCCTTAGACTTAAGCTAAAATTGTTATTCTAGGGCAAGAATCGAGAAGATCCCAAGAAGGGACATTACAATTAGTATCAAAGTTGTAATGTCCCCTTTTTCATAAGCAATGGAGTTTTGAAGAATTAGCCTATTCCTGATCCTCGTAGGCTAACGGGGCTTGATAAGAGGATTGTTTGGCAGATACCCAGTTGATTGGTTGGCTCATTTCGTGATTCAGTTTACATATAGAGGTGTTCTAATGATTTTTTGATATGTTTCTATTTTTAGAAACCTCATGTTATAAAGTAATGTTATGTTTGCACTTTATGTTATGAATAATTATTTTATTATAAAGTGCAAATGTAAATAATAAAATAATATTATAATATTCCTTCTAGAAGGTGACTTGGGAAAGTTCTAGAAGGAGGCCAACCTCTTGAGTAAAAAGTATAAATAAACATCATGAGCCTCATTCTCATCATCTAGATTTGCTGTTGTTGATGTTTGATGTTTTCAGTTGTGGAGCCTAGGGTTTTTGCAGTTGTCTTTGGCCATTGAGAACGAAAACTCTCAATTGGTACGCAATTTTGAGGGTGTGAAATATCACTTGAATTATTGCAAAGTTGAGGAAGTTGCTTCAGACTTTCTACTTGTAATTCAAAGTAAAATTCATGGCCTTTGGCCAAATTTTGGGTGATATCGATTTGAGGAAATCTATTGCAGATTTGGAGACATTTTTGGATGCTTAGAGACTTCATCATTGGGACGATTTCTTGTTGCACATTGCTGTTAGAATTTCCAGACTTCTCACACTTCACCTACAACCCTCTTGGAGCCACGATTTTGTTTATTGAAGCTACAATATTCATCAATTTTGGTCTTGAGTTAGAGCGCTTGAATTCCAAAGAACTGGAGACTATCGTTGGAGCTTCATGAGATCTTTAGAGGCTGCTCAATAATTAATTTTCTGAGGTCTGCAATACAGGGGCGATTTGGATATGAGAGCACAAATAAATTCATAGAAATTCATTCACACATCTTTGGCACATGGGTTTTTGGGAGATCACCTTCTTGAAGCTTGGCAATGAAGATTGATGATAGTAATTAAAGGTTGCAACTGTGATATATTTATTTTGAAGGTCTGAAAGTTACAGCAGGGGCGGCACAGCTTTGGGTCATTATTCATCACATACAAGGTGTTTATTTATTGATGTATGCTGGCTACTTCATCTCCCACACAAGGCGACTCAACCAGGTTCTTTTATGTTGTCTTGTATTCCATTTTATGCATATATGAACATTTGTAAGAGGCTGCAATTTGTACTCAGAAATTATTAAGTTGCATAAGTATGACGCCAAGAGTCTTGGCCAATTTGTAATCAGCTTTGTATTAAATAAACATTGGCAATCAAGGAGTGATAAGTAGTTTCTCAAATTCATATTGCAATTGTGTAATCAAATATCATGTTGTAATCAGCTTATGCATGCCAACTGTTTGACATAATGTCAGTGGCTGTGGATGTTCTTATCAGCATATAGGTTGCATACCAACTGTTTGTTAAAATTACCAGTTGGCTGTAGGTGGATATTTCAGATATAGAAATCATATATGAGCATTGTAAATGATGAAATTAAGTCATTGATGGATCTAGGATATAGTTTATGCATTGTAGTTTTGATTTCCAAGCATTTAGAGTACTTTGATATCATCTTCAAGCATTTATATCAGACTGATAACTCAAACCAGCAAGCTGGGAGGTTGCAAGTGAATTGTTTGACGGTATTCCTTGAACTCTTTATTAGCATTTTGAGGCCAGTTTGAGCAAGGCTCATTACAAAAGCCTTGATCCTGCTAGCCTAAGGATCAAGAAGAGTAGTTAATGCAATTAGGCCAAAGAGCTCAAAGGGAATTGGAAAGAAAAAGAAGGAAACTTGCAGCAAGAAACAACCCTACTCAAAGCAATAAAATGGGTGAACAACTATGAAATGAGGGCTTTCATGGAAGAAAACGAAAGGACAACTTGGGCCTTTGTGGAACAAAACAGGAGGACAACTCAAGTACTTCTCCAACCTACAAAACATGAATAACACAATCAACACTCTTAGACCCAACCAAACTAATGGGAGGGATGTCAATTCTAATCACTCAAAGAATAAAAATAGATCACCACTAGGGTCAACACTAACAAGACCCCCATTCTTACCTAGGGAAGGGCCAACAAGAGAAGAAGAAACCAATCCACCAATTAATGACTTTGACAAATATGTTGGGGCCTGCTCAAGAATGGATCCTTCAATTAGGAGAAATATCCCATTTGAGGAATATTGTGATGCTAGGACGCAAAATAAAAAAAGACAACCAAATAAAGACTTATGCCAAAGGGTCAATAAAAGGACTCTCCCCAACTTTGATGGATTGGGAGAAGTCACTACACATTCATGGATCCAAAATTTGGGCACCTATTTCTCCATTAGTCCCACGACCAAAGAGGATGCTATCAAATTTGTCATTTAACATTTGGAAGGGGTTGCACACAAACGGTGTGTAATGAGCCTTGCTCAAACTGATCACAATTTGCCCTAATTTGCTGTTTGTAATTTTGTCAAACAATTCATGTGCAACCTTGTAACTTGCTGATCTGAGTGCATAACTGTTTTCCCAATGATATCCAATGTATTTATTACTTGCAAAAGACTTCTATGATGTTTAGACAATATCCTAGATGCAATGCAGATTTCTTTTTGTATTTTCAAATGCAATAGATGAAGTTTCATGAGCTAAATATGCAGCTACAGCCAATAGGCATTATGTCAAACAGTTGGCATACATCCTTTTAAACTTTCAAATAGACAAGAATGCAATAGAGAACTCCCAACTTCAGATTTATTATTGACAATGCAACCTTCTACAATGAAGATGAAATGGCCAAGACTCTTGGCTTACATATGAATAAATACTTAAGTCTGATATAAACTGTCACCTACAGCAGTACCATCTAAAATGCATCTAAATAACATGAAATATCATGAAATAACACAATGGAACCTGAAGCTTGATGGCGCCTTGAATTTCCAATGAAGAAGTAATAAATATCTTGTGTGTTGAAGAACTTGGAAAGCCAAATCAAATTTTGAAGAAATCGCCCCTGTTCTGATATGAATGAAGAAATAAAATAATTTGCAATGAATCCAAGCCCTCAATAACTCCAAACACCATCAGCAATGACCAAGGAAGGAAGCGCCCCAATCTCCAAGAAGAATCGATGCATATATGAGCTCTAATGAATAAAAAGAGGTCTCCAATGGCATCCCTGTTTGCTTCAGACTTAGCTTCAGACTTTGCCCAACTGAAATCTGTCCTTTCCTTCAAATAATCGATGCCACAAATACTACTCTTCAATGCAAATCAGCTCCTATAATAATAGTCTTCAAAATTGGCCCTTGGCCACAAATTTTGCCCAACGAAGTGATCAATCTCAGCAATACATCAGCTGCTGAAATAACTTCAAAGCAACAATACATCAGTTGTTGCAAGTACAATAATACATCAGCTATTGTACTCAAATAATCTCCACAGTGAAGCTCAAGATTGGACTTCTGAAGTAAAGTCCACAATCAGCAATAATTCAGCTGGTATCTCACAGCCTCAAAATTGCGTAACCAATGAGGGTTTTCGTCCCCAAAGGTCCTCCAATGGCTGAAACCCTAGCTGGTTTGTCCACCAAATAATCACATTAAACAAACATCAATTCCTGGATGATGAAACAATGGCTGGCCTCACCTATTTATTCTTTTTCACCAAGAGGTCGGCCCAAAATCTAGAAGCTTCCAGAATATTATTTTATTTTTATTAAGTGACTTTATGATATATTATTTTATTTAAGTCACTTTATTAAATTAATTAAATATAAAATTACCTTTTAATATTTATTTATTTGATAACTTTATAAATAATTAACTTAATACCACTTTTTAATTTAATTAAAATAATCAATTAGTCATCCTCATAAAATAATCATTATTTTGGACAACTTAATTAATTAGATTAATTAAATCAAACTACCTCCAAATCGGGGACATTACATGGTGGCATCATGGTATTATTACTCAAGGGCACCAAAAAAAGCATCCTAAAAGGCACTTCAAAGAACTAACTCAATTGAAACAACAAGGATCAGTAGAAGATTGTGGCCGAATTTCAAAAGATCTCAATCATGGTACCTGGGATTACCGAGAAAAAGCTAACATAATTATTTATCAAAGGGCTATTAGAGTCAATTTGTGGTTTGGTGAGCACCCTTGACCCCACATCTCTTCAAGATGCAATCAAAAAGGCCTTGTCAAAAAGGCCTTGAGGTTAGAAATCACAACAACAAAAGAAAGGAGCTATTCAAAGAATACACCTTCAAGGTCACATAACCAACCCTCCTACAAAAGAAATTGGCAACCAAAGACAGTACCTCCTCAATTACACACATGGGAAGACATATCAGAGCTTCAAACGAAGGGATTGTGTTTTTATTGTAAGAAGAAATGGGTGGCAAGACATAGGTGTGCAAAAAGAGGACAAGCACACAACTTGGAAGCAATATTGGATGAAGAAATGAGTGAAGAAGAATTTGAAACTCAAAGAAAGAAAAGAAAACAAGACAATGAAGAGACTGGAACCTTAGCCACACTCTTGGGGGCAACCAAATACCACCCTTTTCGAATTCATAATGTTCTATGAGGACAAAAAAGTGATTGTCCTAGTAGATAGTGGTGCCACTCATAACTTCATCGATGAAGGATTGGTGATAAGGATGAAATTAGGAACTAAAGACTTTGAGGGATTCAAGGTGCTCATGGAAGATGGTTCACTACACCATGCACACAAAAGATCCAACAGTTGAGCATAACCTTAGGAAGACATCAAATTAAGGACTTCTATGTGGTAAATATGGGTGACACCGATATGGTATTGGGTATCCAATGGTTGCACTCTTTAGGGAGATATTACCAAGACTTCCAAAATATGGAACTTTGTTTCGAACACAACAGCCAGGAGGCAATTTTATGAGGTTTATCCAATGGGAACCCCAAGGTAGTGTCATCCAAAAGAATGGAGAGAGCTTTTAGATACAAACAAGTAGAATGGACAGCCCAATGTATGATACTTGACAAATCTTCGTCCAATAGAGGAAAAACTATACATATTGACATTTCATCTATTCTAAACAAACATAAGAAGGTTTTTAGCAACATTCCACCAAGACATCCTCCAAAAAGGGAGTTTTGACATACTGTTGAACTTGAAGAAGGGGCAAAATCCATTATTACCACACCCTATTGTAGTGTAGAAAATTGTACTCCCTTCTAGGTGATGGTACAATTTCACACTTAGTTTGGACCTATTTTAGTGACCTTACATTTATGCACTTTTACCCTTCCTAAATAGGCCCCTAATTCCCTTTATTTTTGCATCTGAAGGCCTATTTTCATCATTTTCCAACATTAAAACAAGCATTGAATAAATGCATTTAATTAATTAATGACCCTGAAACAAATTGGTCCTAGACTTATAAGACAGGACCCATTCACCCATGGGCGAATGGGTCCCCTTTAAGTCTCAAAACCAAAATTCATATGTTTTTGCTGGTATTTTAAAGTCCCAAATTCAAGTTTCAAATGTCCGCTATCGGGATCTAATACTCAAGAAATTAAAGAAGAAGCCTATAAAGCCTAGTCTTTTCATCATTTCAAACTAGATTTGGACAAGCAAGAAAGAGAACTTTTGAAGAGCAAGGAGAGAACATTCAAGCCAGCAAAATTGAAGTCTTGGAGCAGCATTTTGTTTGTATTTGAGGGTCTTCAAGCTCACTTTGTCAAAGATTTGATCAAGCATTGTTCATGATTGAAGGTTGATGCCAATGGTGGATCGTGATGGATTCTAGGTTTGGGAGATGCATTTGGCCCTTTTCCTTAACCTAATGACTTGTTTCCTAGTGTTCCAATTTTCAAGCTTCATTCTACTAGCAACCTACAGCAAGTTATTATTATACTTCAAATTTATTAGGGTGTTTTGACTTCTCTCTAATTGAATCTTTGTCATTTATCATTGTCATATGGGAATCATTCTCTAATGCACTTGATTAGGGTTTCTTTTGTAATGTCCCCATTTTGGCCATACACTTTTCTTTTGGATTTAGCCTATTTCCGGAAATCCGTAGGCTAAGCTGAAGTATAAAACTAGGGTTTCCTCTTTCAGATACTGCTCAGTTGGCATTCAGAGGATGTTGTGCAGACTTACTATTTATAGCAGTTTGCTATTTTTAGCAAGTCTATCTTTTGGCAGTATCTATCTAGCAGCAATTCAATCCTTTGCAATTCAGTGTTCAGTTTGGCTTTCTGATGGTTTTGAAGTTAACTTACTATTTTTGGCATTTACTATTTTTAGTAAGTTCATTTTTGGTAGAAGCATCATCATCAACTTGGTTCAGTTTGGCATTTGTCAATTTGCTATTTTTAGCAATTCATCAGTTGCACTTGGGCATTGTTTTTGGTTATCTCCTTGGACTGAGTTTCAGCTTAGTCAATTTTTCATGTCTTGAAGTTGTACCCCACGCCTAGGCTTGATGACTTCAAGTTGTTTTAAAGAAGGGGACATAAAGGGGTCAAGTGAGCATTTAATTATTTAATAAATGCTTTATTGTTGCAATATGAAATGGATGCCTAAAAGGGAAGTTGAATGATATTTTATTATTTCAAAAAGTAAAAGGCAAGGTGGCGTCCCTTTTGGAAGTTGAAGTGATTCAACTTCTTGGAATTTGAAGAGTTCTTGTTGCTTCATTTGCCAACTAAAGCTTATATATTGTTGCTGTTTGAAGAGCTGATTATCGAATATTTTTATGCTAATATTATGCTGTCGAAATGACAACTTGTTTAATACTTCGAGGGATGCTTACCTCCTAGTTCCAATCCAATTTCGTGTTTGAAATACAACACCTAGTTGGTCATTTGCTGCTTCTCAAATCAGACTAGCAGATTGAGCTCAATAGTTGAAGATTTTGATGAAATTTCCAGTTTTGAAGTTGCTGATACAGTCACAGCTGAAAGTGGTTTTTGCATACAGCTTTTGGAGTGAATTTAATTTGCTTGTGGGTACTTTTCCAATCCATTCCTACACCCAAGGCGACCATCTTTGGAGAGTTTCAGATTTTAGTTTTTAAGTTTATGATTTTTACTTGTCAAAATCGCCCTTGCTCAAGGCCGTACCATTCAAGGAAGCATTGGGATTTGTGCCAGAAATAAAGCTGCTGTTTGGTTGCTGTTTGATGATCAAAAAATGTTCGCCTACCTTCTAAGAAGACACAGCAAAAGACGGCATTCAATTCGGAGGTGAATTAAGTGAGTTATGAACATTTCATTGATTTTCTTGTAGCTGGTTTGAATTTCCAGAATTCTGATTTTTATATCAGACTGTTATAATTCTCAGTTTTTGGTCTTATACTTCAATTTTGGAGTGTTATATGATTGTAAGAATTCATACTTCTGAAATATTCCGAGCCAAATTTTTTCGTTTTTCAATTAACAGATTACAACATTCAAGCAAGTGCACCCGTTAAGGTTAGACGGATAAACCGAAACGTGCAAGAAAGTAAACTCAAGATACAGAAGGGAACTCAACGTCAAGTATGTGCTACCCAATCCAAGGCGGAGTGAGGGGCGACCATATGACGGAGTGATTACAGAAAGCAAAGCTTGAAATGAAATGCTGAATAATGAAACTACTCAACACCCAGAATGTGCTTGCTCACCCAGAATGGGAAGTAGCTACCATAGGGCGGAGTTATACTATTTCAAACTGATACTGAAAGCAAACTTGAAGGAAATGCTGAATACTGAAACTACTCAACACCCAGAATGTGCTTGCTGACCCAAGACGGGAAAGTAGCAACCATAGGGCGGAGATTTAACAATTACAATAACTTGATTGAGATTTAGAATTACAACCAGATTTAAACAAGCAAGAATGACTGCCAGTACTACTGGTCAGTTTACAATTCTGACTTCACAAGCCTGCCAAGATGTTAGAGCTAAGAAATATGAATCTTTACAATACAAATGGATATCTCTTGGCTAAATTCAAGAAGCCACATCAAAACATTACAAAGATTGGATCAGATATTTCTGTTTTCCTGTTTCTCTCAAATCTGCCTTTTTACCAGCAAACCAGCATACTAAGAATTGATACAATTGCTCATACCTTTCTTATAATCCTCTCAAATTGCCAAAAATCAGATTCAAAAGATTACTATGACAATGGCGCTCACTCTAGATGCTTAACCCAGACCCAAAATGCAACTATAATATAAATGCACAAATCCCAAGGCTAGGAAAAGTACGGCCTAGCTGAAAGAATTCGATTTGACTTTAAAAATTGAATACACCACATTAAAATCTGTTATTTGAGACAAATGATCGCCTCCCCTAAACAGTGATATGAATGCAATACCCAGAACTTATTTTTTTGTCTTTTTCAAGATATGAATAAAACATGCAATCTGCTGTATTAAAATGCAACTTAGAAAAACCTCTAATATGCAGAAATCAGAAACTAAAGGATTACAATGATGTTTCTAATGCACGAACTCAAATGCAACTCACAGTACAATAAATCACCACTAGATGTTGTCTTGCAAACATGAAGCGATGCCCGAGCTAGGAGGCCTTCATTCCTCGAAGCGATTCCAAAGCCAATCCGGCAGCATAACAGTATAGTCGTCCAAAGATGAAGAAATGATGCACCAAGACTCCCTTTTATAATTCTTCCGTTGACTTCACCAAACCCTAAAATGAGCTTTTAGGTCAAAACCCAATCCTTTCCAGGATGGGCGTACTTTTCCTTCAAGGCTTTAGTTTGACATTTTAATTAGATATCATTCTTGAAATATGCGCCCCTCATACCCTTACTTTGACTTCGGGAATAATCAATTCATCTCTTGATGAGGGCGCCACCCTCAAGGGCCCACTTTTAAACACAACATTAAGTCGTTAATTCTAAGCCAAGGGTCAACGTTAAATTATAATAATTAAAACGTGACTTTTAATTTAAATGACTTAACTTATTTCTCCAACAGTGCCCTGAAGCCAATACTGAAGAAGTCAACTGATCATTCTGAAGCCGGAAGTCAACCACCTGAGCTCATCTGGAAAGCTGCCAAAAATAGAATTTACTAAAAATAGTAAATTCCAAAAAAGTGCTCTAAATGTCGAGATGATCACACCACTGCGAAGCCCTCTGAAAACCCAGAAGGAATCTGCCATTTAATCCACCATCTCTGAGCAATGACCTCCTAAAAATTAGGAAACCCTAATTTTAACTTCCGAATAGCCTTCGGGTTCCCAACGAAAGGCTAACGGTCACTGGAAATGTCAGGCTTGGAAAGGGGACATTACAGTCCGCCCTCCCCAAGATTGCTTGTCCTCAAGCAATCGCAAACTAGGATGCTGCAATATCTCATCACTTTCCCAAGTTGCATCCTCCATAGGCAGGTTCTTCCACTTTACCAAACATTCTCTGATAGTTCTATTCCTCAAGGAACGTTCTCTGACATCAAGTATCTCCTCGGGAACCAGAACCAATTGTCCTTCTTCGTCCAACGGTGGCAACTGTGAAGAAGCAACCACATTGTGTCCAAGTGCCTTCTTGAGGCGAGACACGTGGAAGACGTTATGCACTCTGCTATCTGAAGGTAGCTCTAATTCATAAGCTACAGCCCCAACCTTTCTGATGACCCTGAATGGCCCATAGAAGCGAGGTTTGAGCTTCAGCTCCACTCTTCTTGAGAGTAGACTGTCTATAAGGTTGTAAACGGAGATAGACCATATCCCCAACCTCAAAAGAACGCTCTACCGCCTCTGATCAGCATATAACTTCTGCTGATTTTGTGCAATCTGCAAATTATCCTTCAAGGATCTCATTATGTCTTGACTATGCTGCAACAAATCCTTGGCTAAAGGTGCTTTGCTGTCACCAAACACCAAATCTGCAAAGCTGGGTGCTTCATACCCATAAAGTGCCAAGAAGGGAGACATTTTGATTGACATATGAAAAGTAGAGTTGTAGCAGTACTCGCCTATATGCAGCCACTTAACCCAAGCTTTCTGCTGTTCTGACACATAATTTCTCAAGTAGCCTTCCAACCACTTGTTCACCACTTCTGTCTGCCCATCAGTTTGGGGGTGATAACTCGTGCTTGGAGTGAGCACAGTACCACTCATTCTGAAAACTTCTTGCCAAAAGGTACTTAGGAACTTGCTGTCCCTATCACTTACAATATTCTTGGGCAACCCATGAAGCCTAAACACTTCTCGAAAAAACAAATCTGCAACTTGGGCTGCAGAAAAAGTGCTGGTAATGGCAAAGAAATGAGCAAACTTGGTTAATCTGTCAACTACCACGTAAATGCAATCCTTCCCTTGGGCCTTGGGCAACCCAGTGATGAAATCCATTGAAATGTTTTCCCATTTTTGATTGGGAATTGGAAGTGGTTGCAGCAAACCGCGGCTGGCAATGTATGCTCATTTTTATTTGCTTGACAAACAGGACATTCCTGAATGTAGCGTTGAACCTCTCTCTTCAAACCTTTCCAAGAAAATCTTTCTCGGATCTGCCTATAGGTCTTGAAAAAACCTTGGTGACCAGCAACTGGAATGTCATGAAAATTCAAAAGAATCTTCTTCTTGAGCTTAGAATCAGCCACCAGAAAGATTCTCCCTTATACTGAATCAATCCCTCAACCACCTGGTACTTTTCATCATGGAAAGTACCTTCCAGAATGCTGGTTGCAAACTGATTTTTTGCATAATCAGCAAGCAACATGTCTCTCCAATCTGCAGTAAGCTCACACAATGAGCTAAGATGAGGCCTTCTGGAGAGAGCATCGGCCACGACATTATTTTTCCCTTTGACATATTCAATGTCAAAGTCGTAAGCTTGAAGCTTACTCACCCATTTCTGTTGCCTCTCATTTAAATCCTTCTGGTGCATAAAATGCTTGAGGCTATTGTGGTCAGTCTTAACCACGAATTTGTTCCCCACCAAGTACTGCCTGAACTTGGCTAATGCATGCATAATAGCAAGCATTTCTTTATCATAGATTGAGTATGTCCTCTCAACACCCCGTAACTTCCTACTTTCAAACACGATAGGGTGTTTGTCTTGCATCAGGACAGCCCCCACTCCTTCACCTGATGCATCACATTGCAGCTCGAATGGCTTGGAGAAATCCGGAATAGCCAAGACTGGGCACGAACTCATGATCTTCTTGAATTTATCAAAAACAATTTGAGCCTTTTCTGACCAAGCAAAGGCTCCCTTTTTGGTGAGATCAGTAAGGGGAGCAGCATTCTGAGAATACCCCTTAACGAATCGCCGATAAAAACCGCAAAGACCCAGAAACCCTTTCAACTGATTCAAACTCTCGGGAGGTGGCCAATCAACTATTGCTTTGATTTTTTCCGGATCCACCTTTACTCCCTCAGCACTGATTATGTGGCCAAGGTACAGTAACTCCACCATGCCAAATTCACATTTGGAAGCTTTGGCAAATAAGCTCTCAGATTCCATGATGCTAAGCACTTCCTCCAAGTGCTTGAGGTGATCCTCCCAAGTCTTGCTGTAGATCAGAATGTCATCAAAAAATATCAGCACAAACCTTCGTAACTGATTCTGGAAGACACGGTTCATGCAAGACTGAAAGGTTGCCGGAGCGTTAGTCAACCCAAATGGCATGACTAAGAATTCAAAATGGCCATAGTGACATCTGAAAGCTGTTTTTCCACATCTGACCCCCTCATTCGTATCTGATGGTAACCCGACCTCAGATCAATCTTCGAAAAGAACTTAGCCCCATGTAGCTCATCAATGAGCTCATCTATTCTGGGAATGGGGTATCTATTCTTGATGGTGCTTTGGTTCAAAGCACGATAGTCCACGCACATGCGCATGGTACCATCCTTCTTTTTCACAAGAACCACTGCAGATGCAAAGGGGCTCTTGCTTGGGCGTATGAAACCCATCTCCAAAAGTTCTCGGATATTCTTCTCGATCTCATCCTTTTGCCTCTTCGGATACCGATATGGAGTTGTGATCACCGGTTTAGCTCCTTCCTTGAGCTCTATGATGTGTTCTGAACCTCGATCAGGAGGAGGTCCAGGAGGTAAATCAGCAAACACTTTACTCTTTTTGGTGAGTAAAGACTGAATATCTGGAGGATGCTCTATTTTCGTTTCAGCTGGACTAGCTGGAAGAATCATGCACTCCGCAGCCCACTCCACTTGATCATGACGCATCAACTTCGCCATCCTCTTGAACGACACAATCCGAGGGCCACCATTTGACATTCCTCTCAACACCACCTTCTTTCCATCGGATTGAAACTTCAACTCCATAGTTTGCAGATTCAAAGAGATCTCTCCAAGAGATCGCAGCCATTGAATGCCTAGAACGGCATCAGTATCCCCAATATGAACTACATAGAAGTCATCCTTGACTTCGTAGTTGCCCAACTGCATGGTCATGTTAGATATTTTCTTGGTACAAGTAATATGAAAACCATCGGCAACCATGACCTTGAATCCTTCGAACTCCTCTGTTTGCAGCCCCTTCTTGGCTACCACAACTTCATCAATGAAGTTATGAGTTGCTCCAGTATCGATCAAAGCAACGATTCGCTGCCCTTTGACCATCCCACGAACCTTGAAGGATTCATTTCTTTGAAAACTGGAAAGTTGAGCTAAAACTCCACCACTTCCCTTCTCATCTCCGGACTCTTCTGGAGCTCTATCTTCTTCATTTCCTTCAAAATCAGATTGCTGGTCGGAAAAATCAGAACTACTTTCCCCAGCAGAATAGTACTCAATCTGATTGAACTTGACCCCTTTAGGGCAAACATGGTCTTGAGACCATTTTTCCTGACACCGAAAACACAACCCTTTTCTTCTGAGTTCATTCAAGGTTTCTTGATCCAACCTGGTGACATGGGGATTGCGATTCTTGAACTCCTTGTTCTGAGGTCTCAAATTATTTTTATACTGAGGCCTTTTTCCTTTATCCCTTTTCTGAAAAGGGGAGTTTGACTGAAATTTCGCCTTAGGAGCAGCCCACTCCATGTTTCTTGCCTTTTTCATGGCCTCTTGCAGTGTTGGAGGATCAAAGGCTTTAATCCAGCCTTTGAGGGGTTCTGTCAACCCTTCACTAAAAAGAATCACCAATCTCCTTTCCGTGATTCCAGTCACCATGACTGAGAGTCTCTGAAACTCCGCGATGTAGGCTTCAACTGTGCCATACTGTCTCAATTGAGCAAGCTCTCTGAAATGGATCTCAGGATCTTTTTTCTCAAACCTTTCGATGAGCCTAGTGGTGAACTCATCATATGTTGTGATAGACCGATGGCCTAGAGTGACAAGGCCATGGTACCACCACTCGTGCGCCACCCCATCAAGGTGTAGCGTAGCGAACTTGATCGCTTCTTCTTCCGCCATTGGTCTGAGAGCTAGATAATTATCCAGCTTTTGAATCCAAGCTCGGGCTGAACTTGTATCACTCCCATCAAAATGAGGAAGTATAACTTTGTTGACAGCTTGGTACAAATCTCTTTGATTTGATGGTCTTCTTTGATCAAAGTTTCTTCCTTGCCCTTTGTTCTTCCTCTTATGATCCATGAAATCATTGAAGGACATGTCCATCCTAATGTCAGCAGGTAAAGAGTCATACTCTGTACGGCCAAGCCTCAACTGCTCCACGAATGAAGCATTCTCTTCAGGATCTGGCTGAGTGACTACAGGAGCCACAAAGGTCGGTTTGAATGGTCTGGACGTAATGTAAGTGTTATTTGACACCGTCCGGGCTGCATGCTCATCATGCTGATTGGAAGCACTATGCTCCCCTCTATGGCTTGAGTTGTTTTGCGGAATGGTATTGTTGCCCACTCTTCCCATCATGAGCGAAACCATATCCATTAAAGCATCCATCTTCTTCTCAAATCTCTGTCCTGGACTGATGGATCTCTCTCTGCCCTTACCACTGTCATCTCTACTGTTGGTAACCCTCTCGTTACCCCAACTGATCTCTCACCTTCTGCCATGTCTGTTTCCTGAGAAGACTCCCAACGAGCCCTCAAGATTTCTGAAGCTGTCTGCCCCTCTGGAGGCTGATAAAGCTGGAACTATTTTCCAACCTTCTTGTCTTCCCTGGCAATGTACCTCTTTTCTCTGTCACTCATAGACAGAATGAACACAGGATGGCAAGATCTTGGCTCTGATACCACTGAAATATTCCGAGCCAAATTTTTTCGTTTTTCAATTAACAGATTACAACATTCAAGCAAGTGCACCCGTTAAGGTTAGACGGATAAACCGAAACGTGCAAGAAAGTAAACTCAAGATACAGAAGGGAACTCAACGTCAAGTATGTGCTACCCAATCCAAGGCGGAGTGAGGGGCGACCATATGACGGAGTGATTACAGAAAGCAAAGCTTGAAATGAAATGCTGAATAATGAAACTACTCAACACCCAGAATGTGCTTGCTCACCCAAAATGGGAAGTAGCTACCATAGGGCGGAGTTATACTATTTCAAACTGATACTGAAAGCAAACTTGAAGGAAATGCTGAATACTGAAACTACTCAACACCCAGAATGTGCTTGCTGACCCAAGACGGGAAAGTAGCAACCATAGGGCGGAGATTTAACAATTACAATAACTTGATTGAGATTTAGAATTACAACCAGATTTAAACAAGCAATAATGACTGCCAGTACTACTGGTCAGTTTACAATTCTGACTTCACAAGCCTGCCAAGATGTTAGAGCTAAGAAATATGAATCTTTACAATACAAATGGATATCTCTTGGCTGAATTCAAGAAGCCACATCAAAACATTACAAAGATTGGATCAGATATTTTTGTTTTCCTGTTTCTCTCAAATCTGCCTTTTTACCAGCAAACCAGCATACTAAGAATTGATACAATTGCTCATACCTTTCTTATAATCCTCTCAAATTGCCAAAAATCAGATTCAAAAGATTACTATGACAATGGCGCTCACTCTAGATGCTTAACCCAGACCCAAAATGCAACTATAATATAAATGCACAAATCCCAAGGCTAGGAAAAGTACGGCCTAGCTGAAAGAATTCGATTTGACTTTAAAAATTGAATACACCACATTAAAATCTGTTATTTGAGACAAATGATCGCCTCCCCTAAACAGTGATATGAATGCAATACCCAGAACTTATTTTTTTGTCTTTTTCAAGATATGAATAAAACATGCAATCTGCTGTATTAAAATGCAACTTAGAAAAACCTCTAATAGGCAGAAATCAGAAACTAAAGGATTACAATGATGTTTCTAATGCACGAACTCAAATGCAACTCACAGTACAATAAATCACCACTAGATGTTGTCTTGCAAACATGAAGCGATGCCCGAGCTAGGAGGCCTTCATTCCTCGAAGCGATTCCAGAGCCAATCTGGCAACATAACAGTATAGTCGTCCAAAGATGAAGAAATGATGCACCAAGACTCCCTTTTATAATTCTTCCGTTGACTTCACCAAACCCTAAAATGAGCTTTTAGGTCAAAACCCAATCCTTTCCAGGATGGGCGTACTTTTCCTTCAAGGCTTTAGTTTGACATTTTAATTAGATATCATTCTTGAAATATGCGCCCCTCATACCCTTACTTTGACTTAGGGAATAATCAATTCATCTCTTGATGAGGGCGCCACCCTCAAGGGCCCACTTTTAAACACAACATTAAGTCGTTAATTCTAAGCCAAGGGTCAATGTTAAATTATAATAATTAAAACGTGACTTTTAATTTAAATGACTTAACTTATTTCTCCGACAGTGCCCTGAAGCCAATACTGAAGAAGTCAACTGATCATTCTGAAGTCGGAAGTCAACCACCTGAGCTCATCTGGAAAGCTGCCAAAAATAGAATTTACTAAAAATAGTAAATTCCAAAAAGTGCTCTGAATGCCGAGATGATCACACCACTGCGAAGCCCTCTGAAAACCCAGAAGGAATCTGCCATTTAATCCACCATCTCTGAGCAATGACCTCCTAAAAATTAGGAAACCCTAATTTTAACTTCCGAATAGCCTTCGGGTTCCCAACGAAAGGCTAACGGTCACTGGAAATGTCAGGCTTGGAAAGGGGACATTACAACTTCTTTTTCTAAGGTTCACTTGCTATCATTGTAATTTGTAATCTGCAGAGTTTAATTTGTAAAGGTTGAGATTAAGCATTACTAATCCAACCATTTCCAGTTCTGCAATTACTTATTGTTTTGTCATTAAATTACCCCTGGATGGTTTACCGCCAGTGTGGATAATCTGATTTGTAACACTCTTGTACCCACTTTCATAGTGGAGAATCCCCACAGCTCTGTGGATGCCCGCCGCAGCGGATGAATTGTTTTAATTGTAATCTTTTCCCCCCACTGTTTGGTGGTAGTGTGGAAATGCTTTTCATGGCTGGTTATCCGCCTATCAGTTTCTAGTTTTCAATTCAACACTCCGTCATATGTTAGCACCTCGCCCTCAGTGGGATCTTGAGTGCACATTCTTGACGTTGAGTAGTTTTCTTTCAAGTATTTTCATTTAGCTCCTCCGCCATATGACAACACCTATCCCACATTGGGATTGAGTGTGTATTCTTGGTGTGAGTTCAATTAAAGTTCAGTTTTCTATTTGGAGCTAACGCTAACCGAGTTGATTAAGTGCCGGTTATGTGTGTTAATTCATCAAAAAAAATTGGTTAGCATATTTCATCTTTGCACATTAGTTCATAACAACCTTAGATGCACTTAAGGTTAGGGCTTGGACACACTGCCATTTATCAAATCTCTATTATTCATCAAGGTTTAATTACCAAACTTGGAGTTTGACCGAGGCAAACCCCCATACTCATAAAACAACATTTCCTTCTGCATATTTGCTACAAGCACAGATCAAGAAGTGAAGATTTGCAGGTACAAGAGCAAAGTGCAAACAGAGGGCTACAGTTTCAGCTTTTGAAGTTTCAGAAGGGGACACCAAGATCCATTCACCCTTGGGCGTCCAGATCTGGAAGTGAAAATTTAAGAGTAGAGTGCAGAAAAAGGGCTATAGTTTCAACTCTGAAGTTTCAAAAGGGGACACCAAGACCCATTCGCCCTTGGGAAAATAAGTCCTGCTATAGAGCTCAAAACCTAGTTTTTAGGCCAGGTGCACACCATTCTGCCCTTCTCAAATTTGCCTGCAAATTGTCGTTTATGTTTCTGTTATCATTAAATACTGCATTTCAAGTGTTAGGTCATGCAATTTACTTAGTTAATACATTTTAAATCATCTCCCAAAACTGCCAATCAGTCATTTTTGTCATAAGAAAACAGCAAATTTCCCAAATAGGGTTGGCTCACCTCAAGGTTGAAAGTCAATTCTATCCTTGGGAGATCTCTTTTTCTAACGAAATTAGGGAAAGGGGTGTAGGGATCTTAGATCATTTCACATTGATTGACCCTATTGCACTTGAATCACTCCCCCCCTTTTTCCTATGTTTCATTTTGGTAGGACATAGGAACACCCCTTTTTCCATCATTTCACCTATCGACACCCAAGAAAATATAAAGAAGAAATAGAGAAAACCGTTAAAGAATTATTGGAAATGGGGCATATTCAACCTAGTTCTAGCCCCTTTGCTTCCTCTATAGTATTAGTAAAAAAGAAAGATGGTACCATGAGGATGTGTATAAATTATAGGGCCCTTAATAAGAAAACCATTAAGAACCGTTACCCATCCCTAGGGTAGATGAGTTAATTGATGAACTTGATGGGGCAATGTACTTCTCAAAGATAGACCTATATTCCAGGTATTATCAAATAAGAATGAGGAAAGAAGTTGTTCCTAAAATGGCCTTTAGGTGTTACTTTGGGTATTTTGAATTTCTAGGCTTACCCTTTTTATTAACCAATGCCCTTGCCACATTTCAATCTGATATTCTGCAACCAGTTAAGGAAATTCCTTTTGGTGTTCTACGACACTATGATTTATAGTAAAACTCAGGAAGACAACGTAAGACACATTGATGAAGTGTTGGGGATACTCGAACAACAACCCTTATTGCTAAGATGTCCAAATGTGAATTTGGAATGGATGAGATCTTGTATTTAGGATACAAAATCAACACCCAAGGAGTTAGCGTAGATGAAGAAAAGATCATGCAATAAAATATTGGCCAAAACCAAGAACCTTAACTCATCTAAGAAGATTTCTAGGTTCTACATCTATTATAGAAGATTTGTTAAGGGTTTTTCAAGACTTACTGCCCAACTAACAAGCCTAACTAAGAAAGGCACTTTCTCATGGAGTACAGAAGCCCAACAAGCTTTTAAAAAACTTAAAGAAATAATGAGTTCCTACCTAGTGTTAGCCATACTAGATTTCTTGCTACCATTTGAGATAGAGTGTGATGCTTCCAGTGAAGGTGTTGAGGTTGTAGTTATGTAAACCAAACAACCCATAGTTTTTGAAAGCCACTAACTCAAAGAAACAAGAAGAAATTACTCCATTTATGATAAGGAAATGTTGGCTATTATGCATGCCTTAGCCAAGTTTTGGTAATATTTGGTTTGCGAAAAGTTTGTTGTCAAAACTAACCATAATAGCCTAAGACTCTTCATGAACCAAAAAGATTTGAATGGTAGACAACAAAAATGGGTTAGCAAGTTGTGAACCTACGACTCTAAATACATGAAGGGGAAGAATAATGTTGTGGTTGATGCTCTATCTCGAAGACCTCATCTATACTCTATGATGAACATCTCGGCAGATTGGAAGAATTCCATACCTACAGAATATGCCAAATATGTAAATGGCAAATGATGCATTGGAAGGAAAAATACAAAAGTATCCTAAGCATGAAAAAAAGGTGAAAGATACGACTTGTAGTAATGGACACATAGATCCTTTTACTCAAATGCAAAGTTGGCTTTGCACAAAGGCGTGGGATCTTGATATTCAGAACACTCCCATAATTCATCATGGTGAAGGATGCAACAATTTCCTATCATTTTGGATTTCAACAATGGTAATCAAGATTTTGTATTCATTTCCCAGGATCTTTGTGGTAATGAAATGAGAGAAACCTTGTCTTAAATAATAGGTCTTGCCAATTTCCATCCCTTGGTTTTGTTATTGAGAGTTATTAAAAAATAGTACGATCCAAATGAATATTGGACAATAAATTGTCCTCATACTCTAGAGGATAGTATTAACCTTATTGGTAATCAAGTTGGGGCAAGTGTACTAACTACTCTCCAAGGACATAAGTCGAACATAACCAAAGACACTCATCACTAGGTGTAGAGCTTTCAATTCCTAATTATATCAAAGTATCACAACTAAAGCTAATTACATCACAAGAAGGAGAAATGTTTAAGAATTACAAATCTACAAGGTTGATTTGGGATCTTGGTAACTTCAAGAGCACCTTAACTTGTGATTGCTTGAGGACAAGCAATATTAGGAAGGGCGGACTGTCATGCCCTTGCCAAAAATCACAAACCCCCCATCGCAGCCTATCCTAGATTAATGATAATCACTAACCAAAAATCACAAACACACCCCGCCCCGCTCACCCTCCCCGTTCCCCCCCAACCCCCAAAAAAAATCATCACAACCTGTCCTAGATTAATGATAATCACTAACCAAAGGCATAAGGAAGCGGCAACCAAGGAGATATGAAAGTGGCGACTCTTCAAGGGGTTCGATGAGAATTAATTAAGGAAGATAAGGCAGTGATCCCATAAGAAAATAAATAATTAATAATTAAAAGAATTTAAGGAGGCAGCGCTTGGTTGTGGAAGGGTGTGTCCCTTGTTAAGATTACCAATGAATGGATGTGACTCTCTGCACCATGGAAGATATAAAAAGGGGAACAAATGAGTGGGGAGAGGCATGAAGTGGATCAGATTGGAAATTAAAAAATAAGAAGGAAATTGAGTCATAAAGGCAGAAATAAATATTGTCTTCAGTACTAACAATATTGTGAGATATGTTTTAGAATAATATTAGATTACAAATAAATAGATGCATAGATATACCTTGCAAAAATTAAGTGATTGCTAACAGTGTTTTCCTTTAAGAGTATTTAATAGAAAATTCATATAGCTAATTTCTATAAGTAATTGGTTTTGAATTTATTAGAAATGGCTTGCAAATAGGAAGGACAACCAGCCTTTTGAGTTCACAAGAGGTGAAGTATCGGCCTTTCCTTCA
Organism: Sequoia sempervirens; assembly: GCA_007258455.2. NCBI lineage: Eukaryota > Viridiplantae > Streptophyta > Pinopsida > Cupressales > Cupressaceae > Sequoia > Sequoia sempervirens. The sequence continues at coordinate 5,659 of VDFB02100221.1, read as the reverse complement.
TCAAGCATGCCACCCTGAGATGCAGGCTCATGAGCTGGGAGGTGTATGAGTGCTCCTGGGCTTGTTGAGGAACGCAGTCTTCATGCATCTTATCAAGCACACCACCCCAAGATGGATGGATTGGAGATCCTGCTATACTCATAGGCTAGGAGGTGAATAAGTGCTCTTGGGCTTGATCAAGGAGGATGGTGCACTTCCAAGGTGGACTAAGGGATGGAGTGGACCTAAGATCCTACCATGTTCATGGGCTAGGAGGTAGATGAGTGCTCCTAGACTTGAAGGTCTTCTCGAGTATGCCACCCGAAGATGGATGGACGAGGATCCACCCATGCTCTTGCAATACAAGGACAAACATCCTTGAGATTGTGGTTTGCAAACATTTCCAATGAATTCCTAATACAATTACTATAGAAATATGCGTTGGAATAATTATTAATGCTATTGAAGTATTTTAGTTTAATTATGAATGATGTTTATGTGGATTTAAATGTTATCAAGAAATATTGGTATTTAATGTTAGTGCTTGTAAATTTAGATGTTATCATATATTCTTACTTCTTAATGATTAATAATATTATGTAGGACCTAAACCAAGATTATCTTAAATCATATATTACATTTGATAATGTTTTTATAAAGTTAGGTTTGTAAATGAATTACCTCCTTAGACTTGAGCTGGAATTATTATTCTAGGGCAGAAATTGGGAAGATCCCAAGGAGGGACATTACAATAATGAGGCTTTACTCTCTCCAAAACTAGTTAAGAGAGCCTCGGAGCCTGCATAAGACATAAGATTCATCATGCACAAGCTGCCTAAAAGATAAAGTCTAAAAGTGTGGATAATGAATGTAAACTTAGTTTTTGATTCAATATAAAGGAGCTGCCCCTTTGGTAGCAGCTTACGTATAAAAAAAATTAAATTAATTATTAAATTAAAATTAAAAAGCAATTTTAAATACCTGGAGGGAAATTTAGGAACCAAGGACCAAATTTGAAAAGGTATATCAAGGAGGCACCTATCCTCGTTTGATTATCATGAATTCATTTGGTCTCTTCAATTTTAGAGTTATGTTCATTTAACCATCCACGGACGAAAACCCTTGGCTGATTTCTGAGGAATAGGAGGACAAAAACCCTCTTGGCTCTCCATTTCAAGAGGCTAGGATGAAACCCTTGCCTCTTGCATTGGCAATTCCATTTCAAGGATTGCATTGTGGACTAAATTGAAGAAATTGTAGTCATTTTCAGGTCAAGCAAATTGGTGTTCACAAGAAAACTGAATTGCAATTTTGGAGCTGAATTTGTATCATCACTTTGGAGTACCCTTGACGGATTGTGAAGCTGGATTGCATCACCCTTTGAACACCATATTCACCCAGCTGATCACTGTACTTCCAGGGCGGATTTTCATACCATGTGGAGCTACAATTTGCATATATACTTCATCCTACTAGGTGCCACCTCTGGAGATTATCCACTCATCATTATCACAACTGGATATTGAAGCCAAAGTGCAGGGGTTGATTGCTGTATTGCAAGACAGAACCATTATCATTTGACTGTGAATCTAGTGCAAGTTAGGGTGCTGCTATCTGCTATTGTTAGAGCAATTAAGGGCAGAAAACATACCAATTGGAGGGTGCCAACAGCTGGTAATAATCATTTTCTCATCACCTCCTTTTGCTGATTACCACACATTTCGAGGGTCAAATCAAGCTGTCTGCCATCCCAACAGTGCACTATTGTGGAGGTTAGTAACAAGTTGACAAGTCCTATACCACTGCACTGAGTATATCAGACCTTGTATCAGCAATCCAAGGAAAATTTTGATCATACACTGCTCCATCAAGCATACATCAATGCCTTATCATCTTAGGGGTCAACAAAATACCAGTTGTATGTGAGTAGGACAGTGATTTGTAATTCTGAAATTCAACTTATTTTGGGCAGTAAATTCAGATTGGATTTCTCTTGAAAATGAAGTAATCAAAGTGGTGAATTCGACATGTAATTGTCTGTTCATGAAGTCTTGATTTGTACCAGTCATAGACAACATTATTGCTAGTCTCTGTTGCTGTTTGTTTGCATATTTTGGGTTCAATTACTCGAAAAATAAAACAATCATATAATCCAGAAAATCCGTATTTGGGACCAAAGATGGAAGACTCGCCGAGTCGTAAAAAACTCGCAAGTTTTTCCCTTAAACGAGTTTTTTCAAAGTTAACTCACCGAGTTTTTGAGGGCGAGTTTTTCTGAGTTTTTCGGCAAGTACTCGCTGAAAACTTACAAGTCCGACGAAAAAACTCACCAATGCAGGAACAAAAGGCAGAAAACGTCTTTTTTGAGTTTCATTTAATTTCAAAAAGCATTCAAACTGTGTGCGGAGACCAAAAAACCCCCCCAAACAAGAAGAGACCATTTGCAACGATCTGCCATCAAGAAGAGCAGATTCAAACACCATTTTGTGCAGATTTTCAAGGCAAATTTGAATCACAAGTAGGGTTTTGCTTTTTCTTTTTTCTTTTTGATTAATCATTTTTTTTCATTCTTGTTGGAAAATATTCAATCCAAATTGAAAAAAGAACTTCATAGAGCACAAAAAAACAAGTTTTTTGCATTTAGAAATCCAAAAAACGAGATTCATCACCGTTTTTTTTTATTTTTTCTGATTTTTTTCTTTTTTTTCACTGTTTTTTAATTTTTTCAGACCTAGGTTCATTTTTTGTGTAGAATGTTTTGATTAGTTAATTTATAATTCATTTAAACACATTTGTATCAATTTAAATCAAATTTAGAGAGATGTTTTAATGATTTAGGTTGTTCTCTAATTTTTTTGGTATTAAAAATCTAATATTTTGTACATTTTTTTGGTATGTGTAGGTTGAATATGCACTATATGTTAGAAATATTGTCATTGATGTCAAAGGTGCTCAAGTTGAGATAGTTGGAGGTTATCATGAATATTATGAAAGATAAAGATCATGAAGGATAAAAGAGATTATACATACCAAGCATACTTGACAAAAAAGAAAAAGGCATAAGATTACTCAGATTGGATCATATTATCTTTGGCTTAGACTCTATAATATCAATCTATAGAGTCAACATATAAGAAATGTTTGGGTATATGGAGCCATGAAATAAGAGAAATGTATCTACCTCAAGTTTGACGCGGGACTGTCTGATGAAGTTGAATTCAACATAGTAAAGACAAAAACAGAATTATCGACGTATTTGGAAGGAGTGACAGCTACAGGCAAGAGACAAATTGGAGAAAGTCTAAAATCTGAGGATGGCGAATTAGAGGAAGTCTAAACAGATAAAACAACATTGAATCAATATATTACCTGAGTTGCCCTCATGGAATAAATGAATTACACTAGGTGAATCTCTATATAAAACATTTAAGAAAGACGTATTAATGGTATCTCTACTCAGCGAACTAGACTATGCCAACAACTATGCGTTCATTGGAGGTAAGCGGATATGCAGATATGGGTATCCCTATTGCAACAGATACAAAGTATTAAAAGAATGTAGTGATCTGGATTGTTCGAAGGACTGAAGCCATGTTTTAAATTCCTACTGGCGGAATCTATGTGGAAGGCTGTAGATCATGTGATATCGGGCCATCATATTATCACCGACTCTTTTTGTGAAGGAAACGATCAAACAAAATAAAGGCCAACGCTTTCAATAAAGGATATAATCAGATGTGAGAAAAGGCTGACGCTTCTTGAAGACGTGTACAAACATTGAAGACAATAATCATACAAACGTTGAAGCTTCCTGCTGTATACTAAAGCTGTCTACTTAAATCTATGTAAACATTGAAGACAATATTGTTAAAGAAAAGAATATTAAGATAATGATTATAATATATCTGTTAAGACAAATGTGAGGCTGCTCAAAAGATGCGAACAAGTCAACTTGACTTGTTTCTTGATCAAAAGGTACGAATGTATAAAAGACGTGCTGATACGTCTTACTCCTTAATGAACATATGCGTTTTTAAAAGGAAGTGTTTAATGCGAATTCAAAAGGATGTGTTCATTTCCAGTTAAGACGTCATCAATAAACAAAGTGATTAATCAAAAGACGCGTTCGTTTATTTAGCAATGATCTGATTTGAAAGGGAAAGGTCATGTCTTAAACAAATAGTTGTGACTATTTCAAGGGGTTGCATCTCTTCTTGAAGGTATAAGACATATAAAAGGAGATTGTAGTTTGTATGAGAAGTGTATCAAGGACTTTAATTGAATATCATATGTGATTGAGAAAGAAAGCAACCAGATTTGTGTGTGATGGATTATTGAATAAAAGGCAGATATAATAATAAAAAGAATCTGAGCAGATAAAGAGATATACACATGAGAAGATAAAAAGGATCATTAAAGAAAGATTGTGGTAGTGTGAGGCTGTGTGTGAATAAAGATAATATCATTCAAGCACATGCTGTATGTGTGAGTGTAGCATGGAATAACTGCTATATCTGAAGTAGAGAGTGCTGTGTGGAGAAATAAAAGTTATATCATCAAAACACAAGCAAGTATGTGCTGTGTGGAACAACTCTAAGTCACAATCAGGTGTGTAAAAGAAGGCTGTGTAAAACAAGACAGCAAGGGGGACATGACAATGAATATCATCTAAAAGTGCAGATTAAGAAGGGTGAGAGTGTGATATGTAAAAGAAAATATCATTCTTATACTAGTGTCTCATGCGGAGATTTAAGAGGAGGATATATGCAAAATAATCAAAAAAATACCTTCAGATTCAGAGAAAGTTTGTGGAGCAGATTTTCAGTTGTACAAAGGACAGAATAAGGAAGAATTTGCAGCAGTTATATATCATATGTGTGATGAGACTTATACAAATATAAAAGAGTATATTTGCAGATTTCATGAAGGAATTGTGAAACTTAGTTTAGATCACATTTGAAGAAAGAAATTGTGCAGATGTTGGGTCAGATTTGAAAGATAAGTTCTTGAGCAGAATTGTCCATCATTCGTTGGAGAAGCAACATTAAAGGTGGAACACTATTCATTCAAATTATAATCTTTGCTAAGTAGGTGTTTGGCAAGTAGGGGTTGGTGCACCTTGTAGGTTGGTGCCTACTAAATCAGCATTAGGGGTTGAAGCTCCTTGTAGGTTGGTGCCTACTAAATCAGGATTAAGGGTTGATGCTCTTTGTAGGTTGGTGCCTACTAAACTACATACTTGGTGATTCAAGTAGGTTGGTGCCTACATTCATTGTAAAAGTTTATATAATTCATAAAGTACATTATTTGTACCGTGGTTTTATCAAACAAGGGTTTCCACGTAAAATATTGATGTCAACTTGTTCATATTGTGATATTCTTGCATAGTTGAGTTGTGTTAGAGTATGAAGTTGATAAAAGTTGTAAAGGGTAAAATTTTGTTGATATACTCATTCACACCTACCCCCCCCCCCCACCTGTCAGTATATCTTTGTGCTCTTCACTATAATGGCTTCTAGTGCTTCAAGTTCAGGGTCCACCCCATCGACGCCCGCACCATCCTGGGTTCCAGGCATTCGTCATCCAAGAGCTAAAGACCCTGCATGGAAGTATGTTGTGAGAGAGCCGGTACCTAGATCAATTGTTTGCAATGAGTGTAAGAATGTATATCATGGAGGCA